>KN886916.1:35798-62791 GCA_000934455.1 Apostichopus parvimensis
TGCATCTACAATCTCTCAACGATGTCTCTCATCAGACCCATATTTCGAGGATCCTTACATTTCATTCAGGTTCATGTAACATGTTAAAGGTACGTATCATCTCTCAGAGGTCATACAACATCTTTACAGAACATCAAGTATGTTATTTTTTGTTTGTAAACACATTTATTATATCGTGTTGTAATGACTGCTACATCAACTTTAAGAAATACTACCTATGAATATATGTTCTCATAAAAATGGGGTAGACGGCTGTAAAACCAACTGTCTTATAAACAACATAATATCTTTATGTTAGAAGCTTTACAATACATAGGTTTCTTATTTAATGGATTTCAGTGCTGTTCAGCAAATCTGTTGTATTTCATTACTAATATTAGATAAATATGTATTGCTTCCTTTCAACTTTCGGATTTGGTCACTAATGAGTCATCAATATCTAAGCAAGCTAAGTTTCTATATACATCAGTATACAGCTGTAAAGGATCTGGACATGTATAGATCAAAGATTTGATATTTTGGTCCGAAAGGGAACATAATTGTCATGTTACAGGGTGAATTTAGACAGCTGTTCCTGTTTTCAAAATGATCATCTTTACAGTCGTTTTAATTGTTGATTGGACATTTTAATACATTCTTAAAAATTAAAAGTACTGTAGATACAAAGAGCCGGACTGATAATTGCGTTTTCAACGGTCTACAACATATTAAATTAATTCAGCACTCTTTAAGGAGATTATAAACCAAATTGATGATGTAATTAATTTATGGGTAAAATTAATTTATGCCCAATACATAACGAAGTTGACAAATCTCCTTTGAAGTTTACATACAACAAATTATAGAATTTGTGCAAAGTGTTATTTGTTGAGAGTAAATGTATAACATGGTTACCATAAACTACTGTTTTGTGGTCTTGAAACAAACTTCAACCTGATAACATAAAGCTGCTTTTCATACTATTCCACACAATTCATTAATCCTCTAGTCGAGGCAATGCATATATACTATAACTGCATGGGGCTCTCCAGCAATGACCAAACTCAACAGAAGGCGCTGTCACACTAGTCTTATAAAAATCGTAAATATACGGCTCTGAGTCCTATCTAGTTCTGCAGAACTTGGCAAGTTGCAGTCTATGACTTCTGATAATAACGAAGCCGTGTGTTGATCACTAGTAGGATACACAATTAGGTTCATAACTATTGAGAGAGGGATCTTTTGTAGTCTCAAGGCAAGCTACTTGTATCTAACTTGTATTTTCTAAAGCACTCTTTTAATTTGGCGAAACTGCATAAGAGGAACCGTGAACTAGTCAGTCACCCAGTGTGTAAGTGTAAAAGTTCACCAGGTGTGCTTGCAGCTTGTGCGTGCTTTCACACGAGCATCCTACTTCAATTCACAATGTTAAACAGTACGGATGACACATCAGGACCGATAGGATGGATTAGCTTATTTGTGTGAATTGCCTGATGTATGAGACATTGACATTTTCTAACTTACCAGCAGTCGAATCTCAATTAGACTGAGTATGATCAGCTTATTAAAATACAAAATTAAAAGAACAGCATACAAATTAAAATATAGTTCAGTCCGTAATAACTTATGTAAAATTTTAAAGTACTCGTTCCAGAAAGGTCACGTTATTGTTTGTTTTTTTCCTTCTAAAAGGTTCTACCATGAAGCATTTTGTACTGTTTAGCAAGTTAAAGCAAACTAAGAAATACAAACATACAAATCACATCATGCACTCTTTTGCATGATTTGATTATTTTTAATCTCTAAAATACAACAATAAAAACTAATTTCAAAGAGGTGGTACGTGATATAGAAACAGAGGTTTTGTTGCTTTAATGGTAACATTCAAGATTACTAATAAAAGCCGCTCTGAACAAATATTGCAATTGTAACACATTATTATATGAATGAACACTATTGAAAGCATTCTTCCATTTACTTTGGTCGTATACAGTCTTAGTTCTAGAATTCATTTCTTTTGTTATTACGGTCTGTTATATGTACAGACACCTATTTTGCAAGCAATATCAATAATACCCGCTGGACAGTAGTTTATTTTTCACAGTTTATGTATTATTGCCTTATAGGAATACAATGTTCCTTTAAAACTCTTTGTAGGTGGTTGTTCTTCTTAATCTGCTTTTGCTTGGTTTTTATTCTTTAATTTAGAACTTTTATTTTCAGAGAGCATTTAAGAACATTTATTAGAAGTAGGAATAGCTTAGAAGGTTTTCTTTCATCAAGTAATGATTTCTTCTTTTTTTGTATCAACTAACCATGTATTTCAATACATATAAATACAAATACAAGTTACCAAAAACAAATTGTTTCCCGAAACAGATTTTAAGGACATTATTTAGCTAATGACATTATGTTACAAACTTAGCTTCCCCAGTAATTAAACAACCTAACTCTTGGGTAACTTCATTGAGTACTTTTGACCTCTCCATGTTAACGTAACTTAAAAAGTTTTGTGTTACTTTGATTGGTGCAACTGACTTAGATTTGGTACCTTTGTGGATATTGAAGTAAAGTTCCTTACACTCCTTAAGCGCAGCAGGATCTTCATAACCGTCATCGTCTTGCTCAACCTCTCCTAAAAGGAAGTTTGCCTTCACATAAGATTCCAACATCTTCTTTTCCTCTAAAACATTTGAGGATGTCACATCTTGGTATTCATGGTAAGGTTTATCTCTGATGTAATTTCTTGGTACGCTTGTGAAGGGCCCTCTTCGGAATGCTCTTTAGGGAGAACTTTTGCTGAAACATCTAATTTGGAGGAAAGATCTTGGTACTCGTGGGAGATATCATCCTTTGTTTCCTCCGTAGGAAACATATATTCTGGGTCATCTGGGGGAGAAAGACACACAATATATAACAAACGTCGGAATCCTTGAACATACTGTCACTAAAATTTTCAAATGCTCTGAAAAGATATTCCATATCTTTAGATTATATTAGCAACATAAACAGATATGTTATTGGTTACTCATAACTAGTGTAAGGCCATCATTCAAAGATGCTTTTTCTCGATTTTTTTTCTACACTCAAAAACTCATATATGGATGGTTCTAGTTTTGATCCAGTTTCTAAAGCCTAGTAATGATAAATATGTACAGTAATTGATCTATCAGATACAAATATGTTATTTAACCACTTGATATGTTTAGCACTGGGTGAACTGCTTAATATATTTCCTGGTAGACTGTTTTTGGATACGTATGTTTAGTTTGCTGTCTGCATCGCTGCATGTATTTGATACTGAATGAATTCTCAAAAAGAAATGCTACAAATTGTGTTGAAACTTATCCCTGACTTAAATGTGAAATGTTATTTTACCTGCTACGTTAGAAACTGTAGCATGGTCTATAGTTACTTGAAAACAGTGTTTTACGGATTGCAGTATGTAAATAAGTCAGAGAGAATATATGACTAACTGTATATTTATGTTAAACATCATACTGCCCCTTGAACAAAGAAGACCAGAAAAACACCAAATAAAAATTCTGCAAGGATTATCAAAAACAATGTAGATTCTTTTCATTTTGACTTAAACGAATAGGATTCAGAGGCTTCATGTTTGTACTGTTTTAAATTTCGGCGGCTTCTGGTTAATTTCAAATGTCATTTTTCTCAACTTGTAAATCAGGTCAGTATATAATTCGGTGAGGAATTGCTTTGTAATTTTCAGATTTTCTATGATTTATATTACATAATTCTCTGGACTATTTTGTAACTGAATATAAATCTGAACATGATAATCTAAATGATGAAAGTAATTTAAGATAGAAACCATCTCCAATGATGACTAGTAACCTTTGACAGATATTGCTTCTGTTGTATTAAGAGCTGAAGAAAATGGTGCCGTGTTGGAACATCTATCAACAAAATGAAAATATTGAATGTATATGATTACTACTGATCACGGAAATTCTGTACATTTTTCGAAAGGTAACATATGTTAAAAAGTATCAACTGTACCATGTTTAATAAGTTTTAATATACATATTAATCTACATAATGCACCTCTACAATGGCTAACAGAAATTCATTAGGTTTTACTCAGTTTTATGTGTATGTATAGTAAAAACATAGAACTGTCTCAGAAGTAGTTCTGTGACTGTATAAACGGCAGCTTTACTTAGACATAAGGCTATACAAGCAGTACGATAAATAACAAACATCCACTGTTATGACTCAAATTAATGAAGTCATTATGTAAACATTTAAGTTAAAACCAAGCTTAGTTTTCTTAGTTCTGGTGTTCAAATGTTTGAAAGTACTACCTTCTAGCAACCAAAAAGCCAATCAAGAAAGCAATTGAAAGGATGAGTATTGCCCCGGCTACAAGTACCACGTAAACCATTGATATCGATGCTTTTGATTTAACTAAATCTGATGAAATGTCGAATCCAAGTGCCATATCTGTAATAAGAAAATGATTGCAACAATTAGCAAAATTAATCGTTTTCATGTAAATTAACATTACTTTCCAGTTAGTGAGAATATCTACTTTGGTTTGCAAGTGAATTTGTTGGGAGAATACATAGCTGTCTTTGTTTCAATACGTTCATTGATATTCTCTGCACGTGGGTGCGAAAAAACTAGCAGTGTTTATTTTAGGATTAAGTTGTTGATTCAGTTGGGTTCATGCCTCTACTAATAAAGGTAGTTATTCTTTTGAAGGTTTAAATATATAATATTTACCCAATGGTAATTAATTTTACAAGTGAACCATTATAGTTCATTTGCTCACTCACATTGTAGTGCTTAAAGAATTCCGAAGAATGTTGCTACCTCTTAAACAAACAATATATACTGTGTATAATCTTCTATAAATTATTTTCCTCTTTAGTCATCAAAGAAGGGAACTTTAAACATAAACCTTTTCACTATCGTGTTACAATACAGTTTTTCATGTTTATTTATTCCATACATATATTGTTGTTTAGTTTTTAGGAGGGTAGCAGCATTAATGCATAAACTGTCTTGTTAGTTAAGCCATGTTAATGTCACATTAAAGTAGGTGGAAATTATTTTACTATTGGTGATAGTAAGCTGGGTCATATTTTGCATGAGTGAAATTATGAAAAAGGGTTTGAAATTTTTCTATGAAATTCAGATATATTTTTCTCCAGCATAAATTATTTGTGGCATTTAGGTGTTTATTTAACAGCAATTTAACTTCATCTGAATAAATATAACAATTTCGTGAAGAAACATCTTAAATAGTCTGCTTCATGATTAGTTTTGCCAGCCACTGTATATGTTTCTCTTGTACTCATTACTCTGTTGTGCATGTCGATATTCAATACTCTAACAGCAGTTCTAGATCCTGTAACTTCTGTGTCAAATGATATGAAATGGAGCAAAAATCATATTTTCCTGAATCCACATTTGTAGTCATTACATTAACAAGTACAGAAAAATAAGTAATGTTTGAATATCTCAGTTCTGTGATTTACTGAGGACTTGAAAAGGAATTGGCGACTCAGACCTTAATCATTCTACGCAATCTACTAGCATGCAGTCATGAACTTCAAGTCATTTTACTTTAAGTTCTCTTCTTAGAGAAATCAGTTGATTTTATTTTAGTACTCATTATCAGTAAAGTACTCTTCCATTTAAATATAAATTCAATATGTTTCATACGCTAATAACATTGTCAGAAACTTGGTGTTCAAAACTTTTAATAAGACAAAAACCTAAAATAATCTCTAACAATATTGCCACTGAGAATTCACATCAAAAGTAAGCATGTTGCATCTGAGTAGTCCCTGTTTGCATTGTAAAATAAAATTGTCATGAAATAAAACAATTTATGCCTATGATGAGAAGACCCACATTAAGATTGATACCGGCACAACCAGGCAACACACAATTTCTGAATATGGTACAACCTTGCAATAAGTATTGTTTCAGTGTTGATTCTGAGGTTTCCAGCGTATCTGCATGCACTTCATCTTGTCGTACAGCTGCGTATGGTATTTACAAAGTTGGTAAACTCAGGAGGTATCTAGATCAAGGTTCAACTAAACGACTGGTTCATGCTTTTGTTTCCTCCTATCTGGATTACTGCAACAGTTTGTATGTGAATTTGCCAGTTTCTCATATAGCTCCCCTTCAGAGGATTCAGAACACTGCTGCGCGCTTAGTCTCACTCTCTAAAAAGTTTGATCACATCAATCCTGTACTCCGTTCATTGCATTGGCTTCCCGTCACTCAGCGGATCCAGTTTAAGATCCTACTTCACACCTTCAAAGCGATCAACGGGCTTGCCCCTCAATATATCACTGACCTTTTTACTCATTTGCGTCGGTCAACTACAGTTACGCTTCGCTCTTCCTATCATGCGCATTTGCAATTAACTCATGGTCTACGTACCCGCACTCGTTATGGCGATCATGCCTTTTCTGTCGCTGCGCCTTCTCTTTGGAACGAACTCCCATTTCACATTCGTGACTTCACTCCCTTTGTATTTTCAAGAGACAACTTCAAACATGTCTGTTTGATTCCTAGTTTCTTTTTTTTCACTTGGTTTCCTTTGTCTCTTTCCTTCTTTTTAAAGCGCTTTGAAACACTGTATTAAGCGCTATATAAATGTAATTTATTATTATAATCATCTGTCGAGCAGCATATTCGACCTAAGATGAAGCTGTAATACTGATCTGAATAATATTCAAGTAAATTGTATATGTTGTATGTATCTCATATGTGCTTATTCTTATCGTATAATGTAGCCGCTAAAAACATTTTTCGGGCCACATATTCAAGAAACTGATCTAGGTTGGTAAAAGAGTTGAATAGGATCAATTCACATTGTGATATTTGTAAAAAGGTTTTTTACTTTATGCTAGCAGAGATCAAAATGCACTTGGTCATTGAAATATGAAATATACTGCATTCATTTGCCATTTTTGGTTTCGATGATAACTGTAACCTTTGCATTCATGATGGCGTATGTGTGGGTGTATGTGGTAGTGTATATGTGTGTGTGCGTTTTGACGCCTAGCTTGTAAACACGATATCTGAAGAAGGAGAAGGTCGGACCAAGCTTTATATTTTTTTTTTATTAAGTACAAAATGCCTATTGTTTTCGTGGAAGTCAAAGGTTATTTGAGGCCACCAATTGTCAAATTGTGAATACCTTGTCAACACCATATCTCAAGAAGGTAAGCATGAGCAGATCTCATATTAAATATCTAAATGAACCACACCGTTTTTGGTGGAGGTCAAAGGTCATTTGAAGTAAACAAACGCTCAACATTTACTTCACTCCCCTCTTACCTTTCTCTTTACACTAACGCATCTTTCTATAAATGATATCGCAAAGGAAGCTTGGACAGATCGCATATTCGGTATGTAATTGTACCACATTGAATACAAGAAGCCTAATGAGAGCGGAGGTCAATGGTCGTTTGAGTTCACCAGGGGTCAAATTGTAAACAAAAACATGTTACACAATATTTCAACAAGGACAGATGTCATATTTAGTATGTTGATGTATTACATTTTACATTTCTGAGGTCTGTTGTTGAGGTCAATTGTCATTTCAGGACAGCCTGTGTTATTTTAAATTTATTGTTTGTCACATCACACTGCTTTCCACTGTATTACTAAGATCAAGTATGTTGTACACCCTCACTATATATGTCAGATTCATGAAAAAAATGCCCATGTTGCATCATCGAAACCACAATGCATTTTTGCATACTAGTTTCATGTGCTATTTTGTAGATAATGAAATACATTATATATAACCCATGATCCTTGTTTTTTCTAAGAGATTTGAAACTAAAAATGATCCGACCCAAAGAAAAACAAACATAGGTTCAATCTAGTTAATCCCACCCAGTAAACAACCATCAATAGTTCAAAAATATCACTGCCACAGTTTATGCAGGCAAGTTGATCTTCCAGGTCTTTGGATTGAAGATTCACTGATAAATGGTCAAACCATTTTGCCTGCATAAGAGTATAATATTTTGATGGCCATAAGATATTGATGGTAAAAATTGTCACATGTTATATTAGTTCAAAAGTAAGAGCATGCAGGCAGTAATGATGACATAAATGCAAGTTGAAATAAAGTGTTTTGTTTGTCTTTGTTTTGTATTTCACCTTATGGATTTAAAGGTGAATTGGGTAAAGTCCAGTTTTCATTGCAAGTGTTGTTAATTATATTATAGCAATGTATTCAAACCATCCTAACTTCCAACTTGGCCACAAAACGAAGAACCCAATATAACTGAGAAGAGAAATATGCCTCTTCTGTAATTGTGCAATGTCAAACTTGCACTTATTTAGTTACATTGCCAATGTTTCTTTAGTTCCTCAACTGTATATTCTTTTATACTGTACTTTGTCGAAATATTTTCTATTCATAATTAATTTATCCTTTATTAAACGTATTTACTTATTGTTTTAGAGTTGGAAATACAATGTGTAACTTCCAGTAAACTCCAACATGAGATTTCAAACTGAATGAAAATTTCAGCATGATGCTTTGCTTGTAGCAGCATTTAGTAGAGTGGAATATTGATTTAAATATTTATGATTTACTGTTCAAGATAGTAATTTTCGGCTTTAGTAACCTTTAGCTCACTTTTGTGATTGAACAAACATGGAGTAGCGAACCTGGAAGAAGTAGAAGAGGGATTGCAAATGAATCCTTCACATATTAACTCACAGCAGGAAATTCTCTATGGCTATGTTACGAAACATAACATTTCAAAGTATTGTAATACAAACTTTTGTTTGATACCATATATAATCAGCAAATCACTGTAAGGGATTGTATAACACCAGGCAAAACTTGAACTGAGTATTGACAAGTAATTTACTAATCGGAGAATAATACTTTAAATGTGTAATGTTAAGCAAAGTCCTCAACTTCATTTTAAAGTACTTACCATATACTAGTACAGAGAGTGTACATTTTAATGACATTTGGCAACTAACCTTATCATAACAGTACTTTTCTTTAGGATTTTCAAAGGACCAAAATTAAGTAGTGATAGAAACTTTAAATGATATTTACAGAGTCTGATTCTTCCCTCACTTATGTTAGCTTGCTGAAATGGTAAAAGATTGTGTACAAACAGACATTTGACTACTCGAGTGGTATTTTTTAAAAATGTTGAGTACAAAATGTGCGAAATATCAGCATCACACTCATTCAGACGGTTTTAAATTTGGTAACCAGATGCTTCATTGCATATGTTTCTCTATTCAAATCAATTAATGTTTGCTTGAAATGTTTTGCAGAAAGTTCACAAAATACTTCATTCCCGTAGTTGGTACTTTTGAAATAGCCTTTCTCATCTGCTTAATCAGTCATCCAAATTGTAGTTTTAAGAGGATATGTTGTCCACATCTCGTGAAGTTATCATCCTAATATTAAATTCAAAATTGTACGTTAGTGGAGGGGTTGGATGAACGCTTTCTGAATGAAAAATGAAGACATGAACTTATTAGTAAATCAATCTGGGCTTGTAACCCAGAGGACAATGGTTCAAATCCAAGTTTAGCCTTTAATTTCTTTTTTATTTTCCTGTTTCTAAAATTTCCCAGTCAGGTTTCTAATATTCATTTACTATATAGTGATATATAAAAAGTCATATATTCAAGAAATCACTTCCCTGTCACATGCTGGGTTGCATCAAATAAAACTGGGATGTGATCCCTGGTTTCATGGTATACCAAGTACTGTGGCCTCTTACTGGCTCCCCAGAAAATAAATGGCTACATATAGGGATCACCACCAACTAGCGGCTGGATAGTCTTTAGAGCACTGGATTGTAACCCATATGTCATTGGTTCAAATCCTATTCTAGTTACACTTATATTTGCTCTTTTTGAATAAAGCTTTCTTCATAAATGAAATAATCTGGTAATAATAACCCACCATGTGACATTTTGAGTACACATTTTTCAACACCATATCAAATTACACATAAGAACACCCAGTAAGTGTGAGCAAGTGCGGTGGGTGGGTTAATTATTTATAATACCTATATTGTAAAAGAGTTGGACTAGGGGGTGAAAGAATGGATGCCATATGGGCAATTGGGAATATATTAGCATATTTTTAGCTGATGTTACTTGTTAATCTAGAAAAAAGATAAAGACTATGACACAGTTTGTATCACCAGGAAGCCAACTCCATCGTCATGACGTTTGTCTGTTCCTGATGACATCAATATTATACACAGGCAGAGCAGGATTACAACTTTATAAATACTCTGTGTGTAACTTGATCATCTTTAGTAAACTGTCGTATATCTCATTGAGGAAATAATGCTCCAAACACCTTTGCCGGAGATTCTATAACAAGAGCTCTTCTTACAAATAACTGTGTTATTTATGTAATACACTGCCAGCGCTGCCCAAGTGATCATCTTGCAATTGCATAGTTTGTGTTCTGTCACTGATTGGGTACACATAAAAGTGCACTCTAATACTGAAAGTATGATAAGTCATGTAAAGATCACTTAATCAACAAGCATCTAACAGAAATGGTCATGTGTCATAGTTTGACAAATTGTGTACATTCTTTGACCACAAGTCTGGTCTGGACACAAATCTGACAGAACGGAACATGTATCATGATTTATTTACTTGAGACGCATCGTGGCCATATCTTGCATGGATTTCCTTTCATGTTGCTTCATTTTCTACTATTGACATGATGTTAATACAAATTATCTGCTTTTATCTGCATTTGTAACCAACTACCGTTTTTGTTTTATATCATGAACCGTGAACCCAAATCAGAGACTGAAATTAAATGTTTCAATGAACAAAAAAACATAATTCCCTCGAATCATTTTGTTGTTGATTTCTTAGATTACATATCAATGAATGAACATTAAGAGGTGCTATAGTTAACAGTGCATAGCTAGTGTACATCATGGACAAGTATACTCACCTGCTATGGAATGATATATTGGTTTTGATTTATCGCTTTCTCCTCCAGCAGTGGTCATTGATAACTGAAATGTGTAATCCCCTTCTTTCAATGAGACATTAAACGTGTAGGAGGTATTACTGACATCTATGATGTCCTCTGACATTTCACTTCCTGGTTCATTGTTATTTGAGTAGTAGAAGGTCAATTGAGTTACACCAGAACTGCATCTAATTTCCTGACTTGATGGCATCTGGAATAAACCAGACGATCCAAAGTGTATTCGAAAGTCTACTTTCAGGCCCAAAAAATGAAAACTTCTCTCAAAAGAGTTCCTGTTTTTCTCTTTCCCTTCAGTGACAGTCATATTACGCAACTATTTCTTCAATATTTGTTTAAAGCAGCTAATGCATAGAAGCAATGAAAAAATTGATGATATAAAGACCAAAATTCATATCTTTAACTTATGTAGATTACATGAAACATCCCTTACTGAACCCAAATTTGAGTTTCTAAATATTTTGAACGAAAAGCAACAAATTATCCATGTAGTTTTTTGGCATCCACTTAGGTGTATACTTTTAGATGTATAGGCAATCTAAAGACATACTATTTGAATTCTCTGGTTAAAGGAAAAGTTCCATGTAAATACCCAGGACCAATTCATGAGGAAAGACCTGGGTAACAAACATAAACACTGAAGAAACTGACATGGAGATTACTTCATGCACTATGAATTGGTTTAGTTCTAAAGTAAACAACACACCACCTGTCATATCAACAGGAAACACATGGACTGATGCTAACTTGACTCATGTTACATTCTGAGGAACCAAGTGTTTCTGAATTTTAGCAAAAATATATATCATTTTGCTCATGCATAATTGAGAACAAACAATTTTAAGTAGACAAACCTGCCAGGATATGGTAAGCCGGTCTTGTTCCCCTCCAAATGACTCCAGTGTGAAATTGGTGAGACTACTTGGAACTATGAGTAGAATATGAGATATTTACATCAGTAACACTAAAACAGGATCATTAATCCATCAAAGCTAAGAATTGTGTGGAATTAAAATTTGTTATATGATCAATTTTAAAATACAGGAAATGGGAAATTAGCAGGCAAGCAACTCCTTACAAGCAGCACAAAGTTAAATCGGAGATATAATGTAATTAAAATAACTTTCATTGTCCATTTAACACCCAACTTAGCTTCTGTTAAGATTCTGGACCCCAAATGTGTAAATACTATCAAATACTTGGACTGAGCTTGCATAGGTTTGTTATTACAGGGATCATTAAGGTGGCCATTGCATTGTGATACAATTTGATTGTATTTCCCCAAGACCGATTACTATCGGTTTCCTACATGTGCTAAGCGGTGACAGATTGCTCTTGTCATATGCAACAAAGAGGAATCCCAAAGGATGTAATTAGTTACATCGAGCTGCAAAAGAACCTAATATATGACAAAGGTCATGTGACAATGACCTTATTTCTTTGCGGTCATAATATGAAAGTCTGTTTTGTTGGCTTATCTATTGATTATCTAAGTGAGGAACAGCAGGAAACAAACCAAACGAATTGTCAACATAAAAACACCAGCTTGAAAGTAAAAGCACTGCAACAGCAGGTACAACGTGGTTGCATTCATACGTTGCAGTCATCATCAATGTTTTGTATTCTCACAACCATCTTAAATACCTGCACAAGTGGTTTTAACAACCAGTTCTGGACTCTTTGGACCTTCTCCTTTTCCTTCTCTTACTACAGTTACTCTAAATGAATAGTTTGTATCTGGTGTGAGGTCACTGAAGGTAAAATTGAGGGTCTGTACAGGATCTGAGCTACCAGGTATCCACTCCGTGGCTGAAGTATTCTTATGGTATGGAATGTAGCCAATGACTGGTGGGTCCCCTGCATTGGTGTCCCCATCCCAGGCTGGCCAGCTGATGGTGATTGACAAACTCTCTTTTGTTACTTCTTCTGGAGCAGAGGTTAGAAGGGCTACAAGTAAAGATATCAAAACACTTCATAAGGCACCCATGTGCTACATAATATTTATACTGCCAGCAGTTCATTATAGTTGGGTACCAGGCAGGTAATGACATGGATCAAATTGAAACAGTCCATACCGATATGCTGCTAGACACCTCTGCTTCATATAGATTGATATGCAGGAACAACAGCAGTTTATTGTAGAAAATGATCTGAAAGTATTGATAATATTTAATTTAATGTTCAATACAATTATGCAAATATTATGTCTTTATTCTACAATTGTAACAATTCAATTTACCTTCCTGACAATTACTCCCTCTCCATCCACTAGTACATCCTGTTTGTCTGCCTGTACACTGTCCTGAATTACTTTCACATCGTCCAGAGAGACAGTGACAGGTCTCACGGCAGTTGGTTCCAAATGTTCCTGCACCACACACTGATGGTGAAAATATTCAAAAGAATTGTGGAAGAAAAGTTAAAACTTTTTTTTTATAAATTTATTTTACACCAACCAAATACAAACAGAAAATATTAAAATGTATGTATCATGCAAATTTGCAAAAGTTATGTCCTTATTCTACAATTGCAACAATTCAATTTACCTAACTGGCAATTACTCCCTCTCCATCCACTAGTACATCCTGTTTGTCTGCCTGTACACTCTCCTGAATCACTGTGACATTGTCCAGAGAGGCAGTGGCAAGTCCCACGGCAGTTGGTTCCAAATGTTCCTGCACCACACGCTGATGGTGAAAAATATTCAAAAGAATTGTGGAAAAAAAATTAAAGGTTTTTTTACGTATCTATTTTACACCTACCAAATACAAACAAAAAATGTTGAAATGTGTGTATCATGCATATTTGCAAAATTTATGTCCTTATTCTACAATTGCAACAATTCAATTTACCTTCATGACAATTACTCCCTCTCCATCCACTAGTACATCCTGTTGGTCTGCCTGTACACTCTCCTGAATCACTGTCACATCGTCCAGAGAGGCAGTGGCAGGTCTCACGGCAATTGGTTCCAAATTTTTATGCAAGGCATTTATATCATTTATATTATTGTAATATTACAAAAGCCAAGTCTTCCCATTGTCATGAAGGTACATTTTAGCCAACTAACCTTGTTGACAATTAGTCCCTGTCCATCCACTACTACAGTCTGTTGATGATCCTGTACAGACTCCTGTATATCTGTCACACTGCCCAGACTGACAGTGACACGTCTGTAGGCAGCTGGCTCCATAGCTTCCTTGATCACACGCTATGTTTAACAAAGAAATGCAACTTATGAAGTTAACATAGCAACATACTCTGATATAAAATTAAAGAAGAAAAATGAAAATAAAATCGTACAGCTTATAATGACAACATTACTAGCATTCTTATTGTGACATAAACGCCGATAAATGTGGTGGAGTATTTTTTTTTCATTATGTAATCAATTCCACTCCTTAGGATGGCCACATATCAATTGAGATGCTCATATGTAGGTTTCGACTATATGTGTGTTCTACAAGTTACAGGTGCATGCATTCGACATCTTGTTTATAGGGTTTTCCCTACTAATATACATAAATGTACCCATGACAAAGTTTATTTTACAGTAACTACCTCTCCTTATGCCCAAACAAGTAAAGGCATGTTTGTCTAATGTGAAAATCTTTGTATTCCAAAGTTGTGAATGCCGAGGCAATATAATTCACAGTATACTAAAGTTTTAGTAAGGATACATATCTTTAATATCAACTAGTTTTTGTCTGCCTCCAAGATACCCTGACAACTACAGGATGTAAGATAAACTTTCATATTCAAAGAATCTACCTGTAGCTAAATCTTTACTTTCCATACAAAACAGAGACCAAAACTATGCTAATCCTGCCCTCTCCCACTTTCACAAGCATCTGGTAAAATACTAAGATAAGACCAGGCTGAAAAACTCCATCGTCTGAAACTTGAGCAGATGCAATTCACATTTCCAAGCAAATTTTTATACAACATCATGGATTGTTTACATTTCCGACTAATGAAGTTTACACCATGAAGTGAATCTGATACTAAGAAACAAACAAGATGACTGTTTATAACACATTACCCACACATAGACTTACTAGTCATGGAACTTATCACAAGACTACACCAATTGCAATGATGACTCATCACTATATAGGCCTACAGTAAAGCACAGAGATAACCAACAGTCGTAAAACAGCAAAGAATGCCAATATAGCTGGCTTATATTAAAATAATTTCTTCTATTTATCAGCAACATATATGAAATCATATATTATAAGAACACATGATTCCTTGTGAAAAGTACATTGATTAAGCAAATTTAATGTTTCTGAGCTTCATTGCCAATGAACAGTTTTCATGATTACACTGTCAATCACGCATTCAGTAACACTTTACGGTACTAAGAAATTCATTACTTTAATTTCTAAACTAATTTAAAATTATTCAAATATTGACAACCTTTTACCAGCGCACCCTCTGCCCAGTCTCCATTAAATTACAAAATGGCTAAAATGAGTTCAACGGCAGTCTTGAAAATGGAGTGATGTCGAGAAAAAGTTGCTGAAAGATTCATATCGTATTATTTTGATACACACTGTCATACTGCCGATTACATAAAAGGTATTGAATTTTCTCATTTTGTTTCAACAGTATTCTTCAAGGTGCTATATAGTTCTTCTCAACATACATGTTTACACCGTTCTATATCAATTCCCTTAGGAAGATGTCCCAAGAGCTTAGTGAATTTATCACATTTAATGTATTTATAGATCAATAGCTGTAATTTATGTATACTAACGTTCATTACAGTTGAGTCCTTTCCAGCCAGTGTTACATCTGCAGCCAAATGGATGAACCAGACAAAATAGGTAATTACTGCATCGATTGGGCTCATCAGTTTCACTACAACGGAATTCACAGGTGTGTCCAAACCTATTGCCACCACAAGCTGAAAGAGAGGCAGATATAAATTATCTGAATGAATGAGTCTCTTCATTGGCACAACTATTTGACTGCAATGAAACTACAGCCTATATTTTGGGTGAATTTTACAATCAATTTTACCAAACCTTATCAGTTCTGAAATAAGATTACAGTTGACCAAGCTCAGAAGCCCTCCTAGATTTTAACATGAAATTATTAGAGTGATTAATCAAATCAAGGCATTTTTCATATAGACTTCATATATATATAACAGACGAACAAGAAGAAAGTTGGGACAGGTCTTTTTGAACAGCTCCATACTAGAATGTATCAGTTGGCTAGTCACTTCCAACCTAGCGTCAAAACAGAGACAAACTGTGGTCCACACCACAAACGGGAACAGAAGTACAGTGCGGCTGCTTAGCACAGATTGTTGAATGCAGAACTTAAAGGTTATATATTATTGCATTTATCTGAATATTTTAGCATTCCATTGTCACCCACATATTATCACCTTGAAAATTGATGAAAGAGAGTTTTCTGTGATAGATCTAACCGTCAAAAGTGACAATTTTGTTCACCCAAACAATTATATGCATGCAAAATCACACCTTTCTCATTCATATCTAAGACTCAACCAAGCAAATCATCTCTATCACGTGATGCCAGACAATAACAAATGCTCCTGTTTCGTTCATATTGTACATACATTGATGTACTATAGTACTAGAAGTAACTGAACCATGCATGTAATCTATAAGATATATACTGTACTATAATATTGTGTATTGATATTGCTCACCCTAAACTTGCAAAGACTACATATATACTAGTGCATGACGAAATGACAACGCTAGTATTGAAGTTCTACTTGCATCTACATGTACTGAAGCTTTCGTTTACACGTAAAGCTTCTTATTATTATTATTACACAAGTAGTAACAAAGGAGCTAGCTAGCCTGACATGAAATTCAAAGGTATATATATTGGCAGGCTGCAGTTCAATTTGACCAATCAGTGTCATCGGTATTCTCTAACACGTCCAAAACAGACGTTTTTCATGATTCGTGACACCTTCATTTAATGATCTTGGTTTGTTCATAAACTGTGAATGTTTTAGTTATGATTTCTTTGTTTATATTGCAAATTTTTTAAGTTAAGTTTCATTTTACATTTTAAAGGGTTTACTTTTGAACTGCTAAATTGCTTAATAAATAGATTTTCAACTCAATATGCAGGACAGGAATATCTAGCATCCAATATGACCAAATAAATGCTCAATCAGAAGGTTGTCACACAAGATATAATTGAACATAATCAGACCTTACATAACGTATTATACTACAAAATGAACAGTAAATAATTATCATAATTAATATATGTACAATACAAATAGTATGAAATTTCATGATATTTCTAGAACATTGTAAAGCTATACATTTTAAGTACAATTCTGCGGTAAGTAGTCCCATTTAATCTGAGTCAATTAATTATTTCCTGAATTTTCTCGATTTACAGATCGTTGAAGTATTTTCTCATTAAAACTTTCCATATATTTCAATAAATAATGATCAATTTACTCAGACACATATGTAAAAACATACACAGAGCAGTGTAGGATGCAATTACAATATTTGTTAGAAGCATGGCATCGGCTTAATACTGATTGGATTTCAAGTTCGACATCATAGAGTTACAGCATGTCTCAGACTTCAGAATCTTCATTCCTTGATAGAGAGCAGCAAGGCAAACAAGTTCCAAATTGCTTCCTTAATCAATACTCTGGATATTTTGTCCTTCAAGTTTGCTGTTGTGTCAAACATTTTACTTAATAAAAATGCACAAATTATAAATATTTTTCTTTTTGATATCACAAGCCTTTTGGCATAGTAGATGTTTTAAATATTTAAACATCATGGTAGTGGTTTTATGTTACAATTGTCCCAATCCATGCAAAGAAAGCATCAGCAATGCATTACTGTTAATCTGTTCAATCCTAACAATATTTAAAAGTCTTTAAAACTGCTTACTCTTACCAATCTGACAGTTGGTTCCTCTAAATCCAGGAGCACAAATACAGTTTCCAGTGACTTCATCACAAATGCCTCCATTATAACAAACTCTGCAGACTCCAGAGCAACTATTGTCCGGGTCCCATCTGCCTTCTGGACAAGCTGATTTTGAGATTCACAGGGAAACAGGTCAACATACAAATTAAACTCATCATGAAAATATATTTAATAAAGAGATGTTCCATGAAACAACTGTTTACAGAAAACTTTTCATACATTATATGCCAAAGAATGAGTTATAACAGTGATTCTTGTTACTGTAGTTTCAAACTATTTAAAAAAATTGGCAATGTTATTGCTGCTATATGATTTCAAATGTTGCATCCTGTGGTTGCATGCCCGAAAGCCTTTATCGACGACCCCTAATGATAGCAATGAAAACATCATTGTGTATATTCCTCATGCCCACACAAAGCTTTGTTATGAGTCATGCTTACATGTTTGCCGTGTCAAATGTTCTGACAATAGCATTAGACTACAGGTACGTCTAGTCGTAACCTGCAGAAAACGAACTACACCAAAGAGGGGAACAAGCGGAAGTTGTTAACGATGAAAGTCATAGTTACGGCAGTTAAACACGCTCAGTGACAACATTACTGAAATCCCATACTGTATGCCAGTAACATTTAATGTACACTTTCAGCAGGAGTCCCCTACATAGAATGTGAAAATGCATTAGTGCTACACTGAGAATAACAATCACAGTGCAGTAGGATGCAGAGTTACTGACAAGATTGTCAAGGTTTTGACTATTGTTATCTGCAAGGTATTTGCATGCTGACCTTAATCACCTATGAACTTCATTTTACTTTACTTTACAAGTTATTATGTAAGAAGGTATTAAGACTTGGACCTTATCTCGTTAGATCTTCAGAGCTGGAACATCACTGATGGTGACATCATAAGGTAGTTCAATTGAAATTCCAATGTCCACATGCACCACTCATCATGGTACTCACACACATTGGCCGCAATTCACACTGCCATATATAATTCCAACTATGTACTCACACTTGACAAACATTTTCCAATATCAAGTATGGAAAAATTCTTCCAAGTTTTCTTGATTGGCAATTAACCTCAAATATCTGAGATATGTAACAAATTGATTCAGATATTTTTAACACTTACTATAATGTAAGAAGTAAAGGGCTGAGGCCCATTCTTAAGCAAAATGCTATAAATAATTATATCCTTGTACTGATGGGCAGAAGTACTCTAAGAATTTATCATCCAAATGACCGACTCACCTTCTTAATTGTGGCCCAAACTGATCAATGAAGAGAGTGCAACGACTTAATATAAACAGAAACAGCTATTACTGCAATGTACAACCAATTCCATGCGTTGTAATCCATTAACATGGAGTGCCCTTTGACCTCCTTAAAAGACAATAGGGTTCCTGCACAAGTTTAATAAGATTCGTATACATATAAAGTATGAACCTCATCTAAATTTTCAATTCTGGAGTGACTGTGCTAGAAAAGCTTTCTGACGTTGATCTCTGTTGACCTCAATTTACCTTCAACCTCCAATAAAGAAGAGTCCTTGTACATAATGCAGTGGAACCACACACCGTAACCATTGATGTGAATTCAAGACAAGCCTGGCATTTTGAGTTACCATATTCACAAAAGTTTTATGGACTTCCATTTTGTTTAAATAAAGCATATAGAGCTCCATTTATTGTACCAACATAGACATGCAAGAGCTGTAAAGTTCTTATTTTGTACTAAAGTTTAGGGTTCTAGCTTTTCCATGATTAATCTATGAAGTTGTAGAGTTGCTACGATGTGCAAAAGTTGTCATCTTAGCCACAGTGAAAAGTCAAAACCATGGGTCAGGTTGAAACTAGCTGATTTACAGTATTCTAGAAGAGATCTAGTATCTCCATGTGTGTAGAAAAACATTTAAGGAGGGTATTTTGCCTAATTTTTAACATTTGCCTGATTTGCCTTTTTGGGTCATTCCATATCACATCACCAAATTTTGGAGTATGTTGTAGTTCGACATCATTTAAAAATTGTTTATTGTATGATTGGAACACCATTCAATAAGCATGTTCTGAAAATTTTAGTTGCATTGCTTCACAATTGGACGATTTATCACACTTTGAAATTCCGCAATTTGTCGCCACCGTGGCATTTTGGCATTTTCTTGACTTTTGAGGTCTCATTTCTCAGCAATCAAACATCCTACTACCTTTCTATTACAGATGCATATAGAGTCTATCCCATAGAACAGGAATATAAAAAATTATTCTACAAAAATATTGTCTTGTGGAGTTAGGTCAACTTAAATGTGTCAAAATATTCGATTTTGGTACTTTTCACTAAAAAAATGTGCTATTTTTGATGAATTGCTCCTAAACTATAGCTACAGGGTACTTGATTCTCTCAGAGGTTATTATGTCTAGTATAAACAATACATAATTAGGATTACAATGCTTTCCTATAATATATTTGCAAGTTGTGCAACTCTAAAGTTGCTATTTCATGCTGCATTTCAGCATGAGGAAGGGGTTTTGATGCCAATTTTTTTTACCAAAGTAACCATGTAAGAGCTGTCAGAGTTTTATACCTTAATTATTAGTATAAATTTCTTACACCTAAACAAATTTCAGGTATGTAGCTTTTCTCAATATTAATTGGTGAAGTTGTGAAGTTGCTCCGATGTACAAAAGAGGTCGTCTTTGAGGAAGCAGGTCACTTTGCCCAACAACCATTTCGCCCAACTGCCATTTCGCCCAACCTTACCATTTCGCCCAACCAGCCTGGTCATAGTCCTGTAATAGTGTTAGGTGTAAACAAAGTCTTTGGCACTCATTGTCCTTATCCAAATGGATACCCACCAAACATGATACTAGCCCAGCCATTTTCACTCTATTATCCTGCAGATTTCAATGTCATATAAACAAATACTATTTGCAATGTACTGTATGCTTCTGGTTTAATGCACTTAATTTAAAAGACTTTCTTTTCAAATGAATGTCAATCAATACATACATGTACAGGGTGTTTGATTAATTCAAATGTGCAGAACATATGTGAAACACTTCAAAGTACAGTTTACAAAAAAATACTTTTCAGAAAGTTGTGTATAAACCAACATTGACCAACACCAACACAACACAAACCAACATTGAAAATATATATTTTCTCCATGTTCACTTAAAGAGACAGGCTTTGATTGCTGAGAAGGATTTGATAAGTGGGTACAGTAATCATTACAGTAAGTGTTTATGTTAAGGTATTCACTTTAACTAACAGTTCAAATTGTTAGGCATTAATAAAGCACCAGATACACAGGTCAGTCAGTTTAAACCTTACAATTGTTCTTAACCCATTCATAAATTGAATGGTGGAAAACAGTAAGGACCAGCAACACAAAAGCTCCAGATTCATCTTTCAAAAGAAACTGTTGGACTTGCATACAGTACAACTCAAAATACAATGCTATTGTAGTATCGTCTCAAGCTGTCTCTATGATGGATGCACTTTTACCCTTAGAGGATACTTAACTACTATGAATAAATTTATGTGCTAATACTTTTCTGTAATAATGTGAAAATGGCTGGGCTACTATCCTGTTTGGTGGGGATCCATTTGGATAAGGACAAGGAGTGCCAGAAGACTTACACCTAACACTAATACACACTGTACATGTACACCCAATACAATGTATGTACTGTACACACTGTACATGTATGTACTGGTTGACATTAATTTTATAGTAAAGTCTTTCTAAATGCCGACAAATTGCGGAATTTCAAAGTGTGATAAATCGGCCAATTGTAAAGCAATGCAACTGAAATTTTCAGAATATGCTTCTATTATAGTGTTCCAATCATACACAAAATTTGGGAATTAAATCAACAGAGTTTGGAGTAAAACCTTATACTTATATAATAAGAACTTGTTACAAGCAAGAAATTAAATACAAATTCACAGCTCTCACATTACTATGTCAGTGATAATTCTGTAACAAACCCTTTCATCGTAGGAGGGTGGTAATTTCGGAGAGGGTAGTGAATTAGCCATCTGTGATTAAACATGGAATGACCCACATTTATACTGAATTTAGATCAGTAATTGGTTTAGTTATAGATAATTTAGTAGGTTGACATGTTTCTTTGATTATAGCAAAGATTTAACCCAAACCATACACCATGTAAGACTTACAGACCTCTTTATTGTATGTGGTAGAACTCCAAGGGTAGACGGCAAATGTAATGTATGAAATGCTGCTTCATGTAACAACCACCTCAAACTAAAGAATTTATTGTAATATTCATGCATGTTGAAATTCTACTATTAAGTTCTGTCACCAAGAATGAAAATTGAATTACCTTAGTAGAGGTCAGGAACAAAATTAAAAATTGATCTAAAACTGTTAGCAATACTGTACTTTCAATTAATGATGAGCTACTAATGATGCAAGGAAATAAAGTTTCCTTGGTTAAGCTATGGAAGCTAAAATTAAATACTGCACTAGCTGGACACACCAAGTTTATCCACTTTTATTCATAGAAAAGTTGTTCCCTATTTTAAAGAACAAGTCCAAATATCCCCTTCAAGCTAATTGGTTTATAAGTTTAAAAAAAGTGTCATAGGTTTTTTTTAATTTCCAAAACAAACCCACGCAGCACCTATTAAATTCAGTAATTTAATTTTTGAGTTATTGTGTTCATCAACAGTGTGACTTCACAACCCCATAGACTCCTTACGCCTTCGGCAAGGAAGAGAAACGTACAGGATTAGACAGAAAATTAGCATTTGCTGAAAGGCTGAGCTGCTACGGTACTTAATCAATGTGACAATTTAGTTTTATGCTAGTGACAATGGAAACTTGTCTGCTAAAATGTCATATTTCCGGTATGAACTAGTCCTTGGTGTTAAAGACATTGTGTACCATTGTGTACTTAGTCCGAACAGAGACTGATAAACATTGACATGGCTATAACAGTAGGGATTGCCACCAAAGTAAGGACAGAACAGTTCAGTTCATGATAGAGGGCAACGCTTGCAAACCTCAAGTCGTGGATTGAAATTATGTATAAGCAATATCCTTTGTTTCAAATTCTCTTTGCCAGCTTGTTTACAATATTGCAGTCAGTATTCTATTATTCCATTTCTTTACATACAAAATAAGTATTAGTATAATTTCAAAGACAGATGATAGTCTGTAAGATAAAAGTTCTTTACCTCTCACTATCAGTATCTGTATGCCATGCTTTGCTTGATCTCTCAAACCATTACGAAAACATCCATAGACGGCATCATCATCACTTTGTATACTATGGGCAATCCTGTAAATGAGACTTCCATGGTTACTACTATCAATGACATCATCTTTTAGCCACCTGGGAGGATGGCTCTCATCATTTCTTCCAATTTGAGTCATCCTAATTTGAACATCGCGATCCCCAAGAGCCACAGTTTTTGAAAATAATCCATCATGTGGGGTGAAATGGGCTGCAAAGGGAAAGATAAGTTGACCAAAATAAATTCACACAAGACTACATCCTGAAATAGACAAACATGTTGTTGTTTATATGCACCAAATGACAAATAACGTGATCCATATACTGCACATTACATACAGTAGTTCACCTAATAAAGCATTAAAAGCAAAAGAGAGTAAAGTAAAATGCGAATAGATTGATAGTTACTAATTGTCATAATAAACTTTATTAGAAATTATCTACATGAGTCATGTTATTACCCTTTAAATGATTGTACTAGTTTGGTGTGCATTATAGGTCTACCAACCATCAGCAGTTGAAAATCTTTAATTTCTTTAAATTTAATATTTCTTCACAACATTTAGCACTGTTTAAAGAGGATATAACACAAAGTTTGTACCATGACTTACCATCTGATCTCATGAATACTCCTGTTACTTCAGTGTTTCTTCTTCCTTGCTTCCTTGCTCTACATCCAAACACACCAAAATCATTATTGTTATAGTTGTCCAATGTTACTTTCCAGTGTGGGTAAGTACCTAATGTTTCAATTGCGTCTGGAGGGTCAGGATTAAGGTCATAACTTCTAATATTCCTTGTATCTACTGCTCTGAAAGACTCCACTGTAGCTCCTTCATGTCCATTACTCAAATAACACTGATATTCTGTGTTGGGTCCGTTCGAGTTAGAATGTCCCTTCAGTAACATCGTCATCCTCACTTGTTCTATTTGATAAAATAAAACATATTAACAACTACACACTGCAGGAAGCCATGATGATATATTTTAATATCTGATCTTAGAAATGACTCAAAGCAATCACAAAAGTTAAGTCACATCTGTTGATGTACAGAATATGCTAATACTGTTATCAGAAAAGAACGTATAGCTTAAAAAAGGTGCTTGTGAGCAACAATAGCACTTTTGAATACTTTATGAACAATGTCTTTGATTAATCAGACCTTTACCCACTGACCACTTATGTTTTGTTGGTTCTTTTTATTTACGTATCTCGACAGCAGTCACCACATACAAAAACGGTTCAAATTTAATAGCTAGGATGATATACTGCAATGTGCAGACTGTAATGTATACCTTGTTGTCCATGACACAGAAAGAAGGGACATAACAGGAAAGCACACAGAATAAGAACAGACTTGATGCTCATTGTGATGGATCTGAAGAAAGAAAAAAATCACTGAGATTGACAACCGTTTTGAAGATTCACAAAGAGAACAAACATGTAATGGTCTAATTGCATGAATACAATATATTCGACAGTACACACTGAGTATGGTAACGTCATTTACTTCATAGTGTGATGTGTAATACAGATATATTTAAGTAATCCTGCACAACATGCTCAAACATCAACAAGCATGTAACTGCTTATCTCAAGTATTTTCTTTTCATTTCATTTCAAATTGTTTAAATGAACTAATTCCTACCCAGGTATACTCTACATAGAGCATATTTTATATCATTTAAGTTCAAATAACATTTTATATATACTGCCTGCATAATTGGGATTTATAACTACTGATGAAGCATTATTCAAGTATTCTTAAGGTTGACTAATGTAACAATTCCCATAAAATATATACAGATCTGTAATAAAAAAGAAGAAAGATTAGAAGGATCAAACCAATGACTGATCAAACTTGTAAAGGCACATACCTAACTGGTTAGTAAAGAAAACTTAAGAAAGAAATCTGAAGAGGATTTTTAAGTACATTTGGTAATTCTACAGATCAGCACCAGAAAATGTGTATATGTCTCTGCTCGGTTTGACTTTACGAATGTGCTGTACATGTAGGTAGAGATAAGGCCTGCATGTCAACATCAAAATTAAAAGAATGATCAAGAGTATCCAGAAGTAACTTTTCTACAAGATGATACATGCATGAACAGGCCATATTTTAGAATACATACATTATTAACACAAATTGTGTTCATTTTTTTAATCAAAAGACGAGTATCTGACCAACATCGTCTGAAGTCAAGATAATACATGCAACACATTTTTGAAGAATATGCAAATTATGGAGGACAACGGTACGCCGAACACTACATAATATGTTACTATAAAGAATCAATTTGAACGTAAATGCATTGTAAAATATATCTAGGAGAACAATAGTTTGAAGCAAATTCCTTTAGAGTTTAAGTAATACCTGCTTTATTACGAACATTATTAATGAAAATTCCATTGTAGATTTTCATGAATAGGAACTCACACACACTTATCAGTGACTCTATGAATTCCAGAATTACTAATTCTTATCTTTATATTTGTTACGGTTTATTCCTAGTATAAAGTATATATAATACTTTTTTCAGTATTCAAAGAAAGTTCAGTACTACACAACCATACATAAATAGAACAGAGTTCACTGTTCACCATGCCCGCCCCTTCTGCTAGCGAGCTTCTGTTTCTACGCTCATACAAGATAGTTGTAAAGCATAACATGTTGATAGTGCGATGATATCATTCATGTCTATATAATAAATTAAAGAGTTCCAAGAATGGATCCTGGTGTAACTCCGCAATCAACTATCTTTAGAGTAGATATTGTGAAAATATCAACACATGATTGTTTAGACAGTCCCTAATTTATTCTTACACATTCCCTCTTAAGCCATGCGTATGTTGTTTGTAATATAGAAATATTATTTCTTGGTCCACAGTATCAAAGCCTTAGATATATCTTCAAAGCTACCAATGGCATAGAGCAAATCAGTGCAGTGTAACATCAAACAAAACAATATTCCATTGATCACATATGGTTGACCTACATATGGATAATGAAAATGTGTAACATTTATAAATGTAAATTGAACAGCTTGAGAGTACCATTGCCAGTACCCGCAAACATTGTGGCAACAGTGAACGTCCCTTTGCCTAACTTTCTAACGTAGCCGACAGTAGGCCTACAATTATCCAGGTAAAACTAATTAATGACAGATGGTACGCTAGACCCTACTGATCAAAACATTTCTTCAGAGAACGACAACTTACAAAATATTTAATAACATAATATTTAATGAACATTTAATATTATATTTCAAATGATTACCTTTCGCTCATGACTGCACGGTCCATATTGAAAGCATAATTCAATTCAATGAGACGAAAGAGGTTCTGAGACTCGCAGAAATCCTAGCAAACCTGCAGCTGCAGTTCCTGTCGTTTTATATCTGTCGAAATCTTTGAAGATATGTTGAGTGTACTGCAGTTATGTAGATCAGAGCTAATACAGTAGGTAGTCTAACGTGCTATGTGTACACTATCGAATGTGTACGTGTGGACCGGAAAAGCAATAGACACCTTCGTAATGCGTAAACGAGCGGGTCAGATCTGGCGCTATTGTGCAACACATACATGATGACATTCTAAAAAACCATGAACTCGACAGATATCCGACAAGAAGGATTGAGCCCCTTTATTATTCGGAGCAAGAGAATGACAAGATATATTACAGATCTATAGTGAGTACGGAGTACCAATTGTTTCAAAACATGTCCAAACTGAAATCAACATGTCCAAATTGAAATCGACATGTTCAAACTGAAATCAACATGT
>KN886917.1:11048-25569 GCA_000934455.1 Apostichopus parvimensis
TAGCCAGGTAGCATTGCACTTGGTGTTCAGGCAGCTTTTCCGAGCAAGGGCCAGGATAAGTTTGTTTGAATGCCTTACAGTGTATTTTTATTTAATTGTTTGTATTAAGCCTCATTATAGTAATAGCCAGGTAGCATTGCACTTGGTGTTCAGGCGGCTTTTCCGAGCAAGGGCCAGGATAAGTTTGTTTCAATGCCTTTCAGTGTGTTTTGATTATGTTTAGTTTCCAACTTATTTATTTACTGTGACTCCCTAATTTTAACGGGATAATACAACAACTATCAATGTGGAATAGAGTGTATATTGTGCACTTCATTGTTAGAATGAAGCATCATTATGAATTAACAGCTTGTTTGGTATATTTCTATAACCCCCCCAAAAAAAATTTAAAAACCAAAAATAATAATCTATCACATTTTATTTTCACTGGGGTACCTATAAAAGAGGAGCCTGCCATATCACAAATTTAATAAGATTAAAAAAATAGTATAAGGTTCTACGTTTATTTATAAGGATATAAGATATATAAGGTTATAAGAAGTATGTTTAGCTTTCTTTTGAACCCGTGATGATTGCCATCAAATATACAAAAATTAAAAAGAAAATACTAAAATGGAGAGGAACTGGGGTGGCTATTAGGGGAGGAGGAGGCCACCCATCATTTCTAATTAAAAACTTGTAATCTTTCTGTACATTGTTTTTTCCAAGTCATAAATCCATCAAATCTTCATGTCAGAAAACTTGAGATGGAGAGCTTCTGAGGTGGCTTTGTTGCTTGGAATAGGACACCGTTTTGTTGGTTGTCACAGCAATTTCAAAAGGAAGTTTTTAGCAATAATTGTAATTTGTTTGTTTACTCCAATGTCATTACAGTGAATTAAGGTAGATTTATTAACAGTGCTATGTGCTACTAATATCTTAGATTATTAACACAGCCTTTAGTAGGTTCGGCATGATGGGTAATATAGTTCTACAGCAGTGTCACAGTCATAGTGTATAAGGTTGTAAGAAGTATGTTTAGCTTTCTTTTGAACCTGTGATGATTGCCATCAAATATACAAAAATTAAAAAGAAAATACTAAAATGGAGAGGAACTGGGGTGGCTATTAGGGGAGGAGGAGGCCACCCATCATTTCTAATTAAAAACTTGTAATCTTTCTGTACATTGTTTTTTCCAAGTCATAAATCCATCAAATCTTCATGTCAGAAAACTTGAGATGGAGAGCTTCTGAGGTGGCTTTGTTGCTTGGAATAGGACACCGTTTTGTTGGTTGTCACAGCAATTTCAAAAGGAAGTTTTTAGCAATAATTGTAATTTGTTTGTTTACTCCAATGTCATTACAGTGAATTAAGGTAGATTTATTAACAGTGCTATGTGCTACTGATATGTTAGATTATTAACACAGCCTTTAGTAGGTTCGGCATGATGGGTAATATAATTCTACAGCAGTGTCACAGTCATAGTGTATAAGGTTGTAAGAAATATGTTTAGCTTTCTTTTGAACCTGTGATGATTGCCATAAAATATACAAAAATTAAAAAGAAATACTAAAATGGAGAGGAACTGGGGTGGCTATTAGGGGAGGAGGAGGCCACCCATCACTTCCAATTAAAAACTTGTAATCTTCCTGTACATTGTTTTTTCCAAGTCATAAATCCATCAAATCTTCATGTCAGAAAACTTGAGATGGAGAAACAGGTTGTTTTGATACTTGGAAGCAGACACAGTTTTGATGGTAGTCACGGCAATTTCAAGAGGAAGTTTTTTATCGATAGTTGTAGTTTTGTTTGCTCCGTTGTCAAAACAGTAATTTAGGGTAGATTTATTATTAGAGCAATGTGTGACGTTAGTTTGTTAACATAGCACATAGTCAGTTGGGCAGTTAATTCTACAGCGGTGTCACGGTCACATGCTTTATGTAGAGTTGTGAGTACATCTAGGCTATTGTGCATCATAGATAGAGCTGTCCTCGTCACTGGAATGCACCCAGTCGTCGTGGAATACCTAGTTAAAATGAGAAAGAATCATGCTCACAGGACTATTTTGTATTATATTTGTAGCGAGCATTAAGTTGTAAAATGTAAGAAGTGATGTTTATAATAAATTGGAAATTCTAATGAAGTTGTCATACAATTTTTGTTGTTGCACATATTGTCCTCGACACATGTAAAGGTAACCAGTATGCATACCATACTTTACTATAGTAAAATGAGTTCTTTTGTTTGAATGATCATGAAATATCCATACCCATTGTATTTAAGGATTAAAGAACATTTTGATTTCTGCTGACCACCCTAGTCTGATAGTATATTTTCTGAGGAATGCAGATTACCTTTACAAGAGCATATGTGAAGTCATATATGACAAGCATGGAAAGACACATGCACATCCCTCTTCATTCCCCCATTGTGGCTACCTGCCCCACACCTGCCACCCAACCCCATCCACACTGAACCCTTCAAAATCATGTCAAAATAAAGGGTCAACCACGCTGTAGATAACTTAATTTCTAGTAACTGTCCATCACCCCCCCCCCCCCCCCCTTCAAGTTCAACCATCCACTCAAAGCCTTCCCCAAATAATTTGAGGAAAAAAAACCATAAAGGAATAATGTATATACTTTAATACGCGCAAAAGACCGTAAGATGTATTTCAACAAGATCTACAGAGAAAAACAAGCTGTGAACCCCATACACTACCGCGGCACGGCTTAACAGTACTATGCCTTACGTTCAAAAATACCAATATAGGAATCTAGCTCAATTGAAATACTTTTGCATGTGGAACAAAATTCCATAGACTTTGTGTGTGAAAGCAAATTGCATATACAACTAGGCAAGTTTGAGACGACAATAGTCAAACAGCTCTTCCTGTAGGACAAGATTGCCTTGTACGACGTTATTATTTTCATTGGGAGCTTTGCCAAAATGTTTCTTGACGGATGTATTTTATATTATGCTCAAACTGCGCATGTTCAAACTTTACTTCATTCATCCACAGTAGATGGCCATTTCCGAAATGTGTGTTTTAGCTATCTTCATTCATTTAAACAGCCAATGCGCAAGTGCACTCAACCGCAAGACACGCGATTAATATGAATATTCATGATGCTGCTCGCGTGTCCGTGATTGATGTGTTTACAAATATAGTGTCATATTTCATTATGTCAACGCAGTGACGCGTACGGGGATTTTCAAATTCCCAGGGGATTTAGGGTCACAAAAATAGTCATAAAATCATAACGGTAGGTTCTTTTTAAACAAAACGTTGGATTTTGGGGTAAGAGGATTGTGTTCTTTCACATGGTTAATATTTTAAGCGTTTTTTCATCGTTTTAATTTAACGTGCGACATGCCTACTTATAGTGTAGCTACCTATATACGCTATAGCCTTAGGCTAGTTGTTGTTACATATCCATTTTGACAGCATGTTTATATTACGTGGGTAACTTGGTTAGGGCCCTTTTGTCATCTTCAAAATACAGAATTATTTGTATCTAAATTAATCATAATCCACTTGTAAATCATCAAGAAAAATTTTGTTAATGTATTTATTAGTGATATTATTTTGAAAACGCTAATTACTTAAATAGAGAAATAGATACGAAATAGCGATGGGCAGAAGAAAGCAGTTGTCAATCAATCATATCCAGTTTGTTTCGTTTTGCAAACGTTAATATTTGTTAGAAAATTGAAGTAGGCCTTGATAATAAAATAATTGTAAAAAAAATCCATAAATGTCTTTATTTGAATTTATTATCCTTGTTTGAAAATATTTTTACTTATATTAAGTAGCAAAAGCAATTAAGAGCTGGTTTAAGTTAGATTGGATCTATATACCTACAACATACTGGCCAATTACCTCCGATTCTTACTATCTGATAACCCTATCAACTTCGATAATTCCGTTGGCGGCAATTTATATTGTTGTTGCGTGCCCTTTTTTGTATGTTGGACGTTCGTAATGTAATGTATGTATGTTGATGTATAAGAAGGAAAAAACAGAACATTACGATACGATGCGCTATGATAGCAGTGGGTCACCCTCAAAAATTGAGAGTTTGTCGGGGAATGCTGGATGAAAATTTCTAACTATTATTGGATTTTGTCGATTGGAGTATCGGCGCTGACGTCAGGGAGGACACTGATAGCCATTAGCCGTCAGGAAGGGATTGTTACAGAGAACCGTCTATATTGACCTATATATATTGAGCTATACTCACTGTGGGCCTTTTGGCTAAGATCATGTATAGTATCTGTTCCCTTTCGAGGGGAATGGTGATGCACACCCGACGATGATTACACAGCCACAGTCCCGATGCAAGGGGACTGGGGCTTAGAACGGATCAGTCGTTTGGTAGTTTGGTTTTCGTGCCCAGGTTCTTTCCTGGGCGTCTTTTCCTTAAAAAAACCGTCTATATTGACCACAACACCGACTATGGACGGTGAGGCACTTGAGTAATGAACATGTGTGGACTATGGATGGGGTGATGGACAAAGGTAATAGAGATACAGAAGGTGAATACGGGAGCATGGCAGACGGAAGAGGATGCACAATTCATTATGATTATTGTACCATGTCAACTCATCTGACATGTATTACTTTTTTCATAGATTGAATATTTTCTCAATAATTGGGGAATTGCATACATGCATATATTTCAAAGCTGAACTCATGCAGCCTAAAACACTCCGGGGGCCGTTTCCGGCCATCTGGGGGTTTGTAAAGCCTCAAATTTTCTTGTACGCTCCGCGCCAACCGATGGTGGCGCTCCGCTTAGATAGTCTACTAATATCATCCCCCCCCCCTACTCTTCGGAACGGATGTGCGCCACTGCTTAGAACGTCGAACTCGTGAGGTATTCAGCAATCCGAGATGGTAGACCTGTCCTGGTCAAGATAATGCTGAAGCACTTGTGTCGTTGGAGGTTAGGCGGGGTGGTCCAGGGGAGCTCTTTGCTGTACGTTACATGTTTGGTTGGAGTGTAAATGGACAATCTCCCATCAGCCTCCCGAGTCGTAAGATAATTTCCATTTTATATCTACTTCGACTATTCAGACTGTTTCTCGTTTGTGGGAAATGGGGAATGCGGGTGTGGATCTTCCGTCAAGGTCATACGAGGATAAGTTGGGGATATCTTTGTGGGACAAAGAGCACAGGAAAGTGGATGGTCACTATGAACTTCCCATTCCTTGGAGGGACAGGTCGGAAACCATCCCAAATAATTTTGTTGTTGCAAAAACTAGGTTACACTCGTTGTACAAGACACTTATTAGAAACGGCTTGTATGGTAGGTATAACGCTGAGATTGTGACTGTTATGCAGAGGCAGTACCAGATTCAGATTTGTTCATGGTAGACATGATATGGTGCTTTTTACGTGCAAAGAAAACGGACACGGACCAAAGGTCAAGAAAACCAAAAACAATCCCAGTCTGTTTAACAACCACCAAAAACCCAACCGAAAACCCACTAACAGAAATCTCTCACTAACCCACAAATGTATATAATGTAGCGTTTAACGTGACGTGAAAAGGACACGGACCCAAAGGCCAACAGAACCAAAACAATAAAGCTCTACAAACCAGCCCCAAAAAGCCAACTCCAAACCATATAATGTAACGACCACACAAAACCTCCCCCCCCCCCACACACCTAACAACTAACTCACTCCAAATTTCATTCGGGGTACGCCGTCCCGATAGTAGACAACAGGCTTGCGCATTATGGGTCTTTTCAGGCCCCTAGCAGTGTTCCCCCTTTTCTTACGAGCGAGCAGAGTTCTTAGCTCCTCGTCAACCTTGATGGAGTGGACCTCCCTGTCAGGAACAGGAGGTCCACTAGCGACCATCGTGTCCGGTATAGCGAAAGCGACTGCAGGCAGGGTGGAAGGGCCACTCGAGTCAATGAGACAGGATATGGTATTTACCCCATCATGCGGTAGTGTCAGAGAAGAAACCAGTCAAAGGGAAGTCTTTGAATGATCGTTGTAAGATTGATTAATAAGCTTCGTAAGATTAAGAAAGTAAGATTGATTAATAAGCCCGACATGATTAATAAGCTTCTGCCAGTCTTGTTGAGATTTCGGCAACACAGTATTGCAGTTCAAGCAGACATTGAAGCTATGAATAATCAAGTCAGGAGCCCAGCTAGGGACAGAGATGCCCTACGGTTCTTATGGTACATTAATGGTAAATTAAGATACCTTCGTATTACGTCACATCGGTTTGGTGGGGTGTGGTGTGCGGCTAGCTCCGCCTATGCTCTCATGCGTACAGTTACAGATCTGCCGAGTGTGATTCCGCTTGTTAAGTACGCGGTAGAAAGATCGTTTTACGTAGATGATTGTCTTTGTTCTGTGTCAAGTAAATCATATGCTGAGATCCTTAGTAAGGAAACTCCCAATGCCCTAAAGTGGAGGGTTTAACTTAACTAAGTTTGTAGTTAATGATTTCAGATTGCTAGCTGAAGTGTCCGTAGAATGTAAGGCTAAGGAAGTTCTAGATTTTGGTACTAGTAGCGAAAGCAGGGCTTTAGGTATAAAGTGGATGGTTTCCCGCGATGAGTTCTTCTTCGCGCTGGAGAAAGATTTGTGGCTTGTTAACCAGGAGGAGCATGCTTAGTATAGTTTCGATCCGCTAGGCTTGATAAGTCCTGTAGTCCTTTCAGGTAAGCTCCTTTTCCAGGAAGCTACAGCCCGTGGGATGAAGAGATACAAGATCAGGGAGTAAGGGAATGGAACACCTGGGCTCAGTCGTTGTCTTCTGTTAGTCGTTTGAGGGTCCCTCGTTGTATAAAGCCTTGTTCCTTTGATGATGCATTCATCGAACTTCACCATCTTTTCAGATGCTAGCTCTAAAGGTTATGGCTGTTGCTGTTATGTACGTTGTGTAAAGTAAGTTAGTTATGAATAAGAGTAAAGTTGCTCCTTTAAGACTACGTACTATAGCAGAAGATTCCATGTTTTTGTAGGCAATAGGGTTAGTCTAATCAGGGAGTTCAGTGACCCACAACAGTGGTTCCATATTGAAACTAAAGCTAACCCAGCTGATCTAGATACTACAGGTTGTTCCTTCTGAAAGTTGAATAGCAGTAGATGGTTTAACGGTCCTGACAAGTTGGGTCGATACAAGAATGGTTCTTCTTCTTCAAGAATGGGTGGCAAACTGCTAAACTGAATTCGCTCGTCTTAACGGATGACGATCCTGAAGTCAAAGGGACGGACGTCACCGTGGGGTATACGACTATTACTGGTCATGTGTCCCCTCCCGGGTTAAGTGTTGTTGGAGATTCATATGAGCCATTATGTAGGCTAATATATCATTATTCAATGAAGAGAGGTTTAGCGTGGCTCTTGCTGTTGCTTCTTGTGGGATTATCTGTCCAAGAAGATCGTCGAGCTGGAGATATTCTCCTCCGTAAGAGTCAGTCCACTAGTTTCTGTTCTGAGTTAGAAAAGCCAAGATAGGGTAAGGCTGTCAGAGCGTCTAGTTCCATTAAAGAGTTTGAGAGCATACACCCGTGTGTAATCTCAGGTAGACATCCTATTGCTGAGTCTATTGTTAAGGACGTATCTAATGAATCCAACTTCTTTATATGGACAGCCCTGACTGTTAAACAAGAGAAGAAACAGCCATAACGCTTGACTTCAGGACGGCCGAAGTTAACGTAAATGCCCACATGAAAAAAGGGTCTACATTAGCCGCAATACGTTCCCTAGGCAAATTTGCCATTTGTTGTACACACGGCTTAGAATACAAACGTCGGCACGTGACACAGGCCCCAACAATCCTCTTGACCGACGGCCTTCCCTTAATAACCCAAAAATCCTTCCTTACAATACTTAGCACCCACTCATTACCAACATGGGCGATACTAAGTATTGTAAGGAAGGATTTTTGGGTTATTAAGGGAAGGCCGTCGGTCAAGAGGATTGTTGGGGCCTGTGTCACGTGCCGACGTTTGTATTCTAAGCCGTGTGTACAACAAATGGCAAATTTGCCTAGGGAACGTATTGCGGCTAATGTAGACCCTTTTTTCATGTGGGCATTTACGTTAACAGTCAGGGCTGTCCATATAAAGAAGTTGGATTCATTAGATACGGAGTCCTTGTTGAATGGATTCGGGCGATTTGTGGCATGTGGAGGGTGTCCAGAAACCTTTTTTCAGATAATGGCACTAATTTTGTTGGAGGTGAGGCGGAGTTGAGAAGGGGCATGAGAGACCTCTCCAATAAGGTAATACAAGCATATGCAGTAAAGGAGAATTTTGATTGGCGTTTTATTCCCCCTACTGCTTCTCATATGGGGGAAGCCTGAGAACGCATGGTTGGCGTAATTAAAAGAGTCATGGCTGCTATCCTACCTAGTACTGTGAGACTTACAGATGAGATTTGGGGGACTTTGTTTTGCGAAGTCGAAAGCACTGTTAGTGGTCGTCCGTTCACAAAACTCAGCGACGACCCACGTGACCCTACGCCTCTTACTCCCAACCATTTGTTGTTATTGAGACATGGCCCTAAAATTCCGCCGGGCAAGTTTGAAAATGTTGACCGTTTCCGTCGCCGCTGGAGGCATGTCCAGCACCTAGCTAACCAATTCTGGCGCAAGTGGTCTAAGTGGACGGATAATCTCAGGGATAATCTGGCAGTTGGTGACTTGGTTTTGATTTTAGATGAATTGACTCCCCGTAGCCTCTGGCCGTTGGCGCTGGTTGTTAGTGTTAGAGATGGGTTAGTTAGGTCGATAAGAGTTAAACTACCGAGCTGGTTCGTCCTATTACTAAGTTTGTTTTACTTGAATCTGCATTCTCATTTTCTTAAGTGTTTGCACACATTATTGTTGAAATTCCATGTAAATATATTTTGTTTTTCTTCGTTATTGAGCTGTCAGGTGTGTCAGGCTTTATAGTTGTTTACTTGGTATAGAAGCTTAACGTCACAAATGGAATTTTAATGTACATCGATGGGGTGGTTTAGGTATTGTAGGCATTCTTATACTTATTCCAGTGGGGGGAGTGTCATCATTGCCGATGTGTGTTATTTCCTTAGCGTGAAGAAGGGGAAATGTCCGCTTGGTCGAGGTCGGGCAATGGTCAATGCTGCCCTCGCCAAATGGTGTGTGTAGGGTGTGACCACTTACTCGATTTGCATACTTACGTAATCGATGCACACTTACGTGATCAATGCATTATGTGACGTACATATGCTTCATTCCTCTCCTGGTTCAGAGAGGCGTCGCATGTGCTACTATAACAGACCCTTAGTATGTAAGTATCATATATGTTTTATACAGGTATTAAGGGGCTAGATATAATAATTGTATAGCCTACCTCTTAATATCATATTATAGAGATTTTCTTTGAATGTGATTTTGCTGTATGCTTGTGCCTGTCAGTTTGATTGCCTTTTCGTGTACTTCTTGTTTTGCTTATTTGTAAGAGTATCTTGAGTTGAAGCATCATCTTCGTAGAGCATCTCTCCAGAGGTTATTACTTTTGTTGGTATTCTACACATTCTCCAGAAAGTCGCCAGAATCCCCAGAAAGCCGACGTAAACCCCTGTAAGCCCCCGTATACCACAGTTTGTCGTGTGGTCGGTTTTGCCCGGTAACGACTAAGTTAAATGTAATTGTTGTCAGTCCTACTTGTTTCATGTTACGAAATTTTATTTGTTATACTTCTTCCTTTTGTGCATTTTTTATAAGGAGAATTATAATGTAATATGTTATTATTGATTTGTGCAAATTCATGTGTTTATTTCACCAATGTTTGTATATTAATCTTTTGATATTTGTACGTGTGCAATAAATGGGTTAAAACCTACGACTACTGGTTCAGCTTCATTGAGCGTCATCCCGGTGACAATAAGTATTAACTTGTTATCAATAATTTGAATTTTGGGCCTCTGTGTCCTATATATGTACCCATCTATGTACCTAGGTATGCTCATGTGAAGCATAACCTACTTCCAAGCTATTTGAGTGATATTGCTTAAAACATATGAGTTTTTGAGCGTGAGTTTTTGAAATGTGGTTTTCATGAAGGTACCCTGCAACTACACCCAGAAATTAGTGACGTCATCACATCATTCAAACCCTCAAACAGTCAAATTCTCAGTTTGCAGTTGAAGCACATCATTAAGACAAAAAGGAAAGATTTAGACACTCAAGATTGCTTATATGCTACCACTGTGTAGTTAAACATACAACGAACTGAGGTCAACCCTTGAATGCTATCCAAATTAACAGACTGCAGAATTTTGATGTTTTAAATAAATTTGTTGGAGAGTTAAAGCAAGATGCACTGGATATAAATAGAATTCAAGTATCAGTCACAACTTGCTACTGACATCTAAAGTCTCTTCCATTAATTTCAAAAGATATGTTTTAATTGAATTATCCAGTATATTCTATATGCTCATAGTATATAACAATTTGATTTTATTTTAACTCTTAAATATTTTTCAGCCGCATGCAGCTCAACAGTGACAAAATATCCAAGGGTAACTCTAGCAGTACAGACAAAAACCAACGGAGGCAGAAGCTAAGACAAGTTTCAGTCGTGTTTAGTCTGTGCGAAAGTAGTTACAAGTAAGATGGCTCGCCACTTGAGCGTCCACGCTGATAAAGAGGCTGTAGTGGCAGATGAAGTTAATGATTCTAACAAAGAGAGACGATCAAAAAAACTGCAGGCCCTACGACTTATGGGAAACTTCAACTATAATGTCAAGGTGTTGAAAAAAGGAGTTGGAGAACTCATAGTTGTAAGAAGATCCCATCATGTTAAGGTTGTGGAAGATTATCTGCCTTGCCTCAAGTGCTACGGTTTTTTTTCGAAATCAGTGAGCTGTGGAGGCATGTCTCCAACTGCAACTTTAACGACCACATTTCCATTGGAAAAAAGTGAAATGGATCCAGATGGGACGAAGGATACAACGCTCACTGCCAAATGCTCTTGAGTGGTGCCCTTCATGGCAAAAACACACTCTTCTTGAGTGATAACTTCAAGGACTTAAGAAGAGAAGTCATTTCTAAAATAAGGGATGATGAAGTGAAGGCAGATGGAGGCAGATGAACTTATATTGATGTTTGGCGCCTCCCTGTTAGAAAGACTGGGAGCATTGAGGCGGCATGTGATATCTCAGAGAATGAGGCAGCTGGCCAGACTGCTAACAACATTCAAGATCACAAATGGAGAGACATCACTGATGGAACTTATTGATGCAAGCAGATTTGACGATGTGGTGGTCTGTGTGAGGGGTGTTTGTGGCGATGCACAACAGCAAACTGTTGCTGGAGTGAAGATGTTCAACAGCCCTTCATATGGGCTTCACATTGGACATTCTCTTGTTAAGTGCTGCATGATAAAGCGTGGAAGGGCAATAAGGTTGAAAAACCATGAAATGAAAGAGGAGGCGGTGTCCTTCCAGGAGCTAATGGAAGGTCAAGATTGGACATCTAAAATTCCATCTACAGTTTTGCAAAGCCTCAAAGAACGCCGATTTAATACAGTCTGCCGTACCACATCAGACCTTCAACAATTGAGCTCCTGGACCTATAAACAACTCCAGGAGGCTGAGAAGAAGTTGATTGAAACTCCTGATGAGTTTCAATGGTAACAGCTGGCAAATTCGACATTTGTGCTCGCCACTACCTTTAACAAAAGGAGAAGTGGAGAGGTGGCCAGGATGAGCCTTTGCTCCTACGTAAAACGGCCAAAGTGGCGAGAGTTAAGAAACGAGGAGATGAAGAATGCACTCAGTGCCCTGGAGCTACAAATAGCAGACAGGTATGTTTGTTAGCAAATAATAGTGAAGATGCGGTGATGGCAATAACTTTTGAAGAAAAGAAATCTTAAGCTGGTTAACATCTTTTGCTTGTATAAGACCAATTGCTACAACTTTTGGATGTAAACTCAACATTTGAATGGGAGTGTCTTGTGAGCATTTGAATTGACTAAATTTCATTATTTCAATGACAGACATCAAGAGGAAAGTGAATAGCTTATTTGGAAGAAAACTCCATGGAAAGCTTTGTATTTTACAACTAACTATCCCTCTTTTAATATGATTAATTTTTCTCTTAATTACCAAATCCCCCAAAAAATTAAGGATAAAGCCTTTAAAGATGTACAACTGCGTCTGTTGGGCATGTTTTCATTGAACTGTTTTAATTTCGATATTTTATAGATTTGACATGGTTCAACTGCCTGGTAAAAGGGGACGAAGAGTTCCAGTGCTCTTGAAGCCAGAAAGGGTGGAGGCAATGGACTTGCTAGTAAAATGAGAGAAAAGTGTGCTGTTCACAGCAACTTCTTCTTTGTTGTCCCTGGAAAAGACAGTCACATTAACTCTTGGAAGGTATGATCTATGTTTACATAAGTATGTTGTGTTTGAGAAATTGTGCTTCAACCATCAAACAAAGGTTCACCATTTCATCATCATCATATGTTTTATACAGGTATTAAGGGGCTAGATATCATATTTGTATAGCCTACCTCTTTTAATATCGTATTATAGAGATTTTCTTTGAATGTGATTTTGCTGTATGCTTTGTGCCTGTTAGTTTGATTGCCCTTTCGTGTTTGTTGTTTTGCTTATTTGTAAGAGTACCTTGAGTTGAGGCATCATCTTCGTAGAGTATCTCTACAGAGGTTATTACTTTTGTTGGTATTCTACACATTCTCCACAAAGCCGTTAGAAAGCCGACGTAAACCCCTGTAAGCCCCGTATACCACAGTTTGTCGTGTGGTCGCTTTTGCCCGGTAACGACTGTAAGTTGAATGTAATTGTTGTCAATCCTACTTGTTTCATGTTACCAAATTTTATTTGTTATACTTCTTCCTTTTGTGCATTATAAAGAGAAATATAATGCATGATTATGTTATTATTGATTTGTGCAAATTCATGTGTTTATTTCACCAATGTTTGTATATTAATCTTTTGATATTTTTACTTTACAGTTTTCACCGTGGTCCTGTTGAGCCACGTGTGCAATAAATGGGTTAAAACCTAAGACTACTGGTTCAGCTTCATTGAGCGTCGTCTCGGTGACAATAAGTATAACCTTGTTATCAATAATTTTAATTTTGGGCCTCTGTGTCCTATATATGTACCCATCTGTGTACCTAAGTGCTTTTTACGTGACCCGCCATGCGGGATACAAAACGTCACGGCCAAACGGCACTACCGAACCATCCCATACTGACAAAACGAAACTCAGGTGAAGCGAGCCAAAAAATAATAATCCCGCCGACCTGCAGAGACAAAACGCCCAACCCCACATTTAAAAAACTACAAAAGGACGACCCGCACGCAGCGAAACGAAAAACCCCTCCCCAGCACACCAGCGTCCAAAAAAGGCAGCCCCAGATAAACGGCGAAAATCGCCTTCAATTTTAAGGCGAATGTCAGACTTCACCGCCTCCAGGACTGCCTGCCAACTGGCAAATTTCCCCCTGAAAACCACATTACATCTATTCCGCCAAACATGTTTTTTCACAATAGAGCAAACAAAAAAAGGCGGCGCAACACCGCAACCGAACAAACTGGAGGGTCTACCCCATATAAAATAAAGCCCTGCCCCTACCGACCATGAACGGTCTCCCGTAACACGGTCGGTCCAGGTCTGGAACCACTCCCATAAGTTTACTACAAAGCAACAATGCCAAAAAACATGAGCGGTACTCTCTAAGCTGTCACAGCCGGTCCTTGGGCACAGTCCATCACCCAATCGCCAATGATATCTTTTTGGTTGGTCACCAAGGCACCGTGTGCAATTCTCCATGCAAGATCACGGAGCCTGCAACCATTCAGCCTTGAATGCACCGAACGCCATACTTTGGCAGAATGACGTCCCTGGACAAAAATTGCACTGAAGGCCCTAAGTATGCTCATGTGAAGCATAACCTGCTTTTTACGTGCAAGGAAAACGGAAACGGACCAAAGGTCAATAAAACCAAAAACAATCCCAGTCTGTTAGACAACCACCATAACTCAACCGAAAACCCACAAACAGAAACCTCTCACCAACCCACAAACGTAAACAATGCAGCGTTCAACGTAACGTGAAAAGGACAGCAACCAAAACAACAAAGCTCTACAAACCAGACCCAAAAAGCCAACTCCAAACCACAAACAGAACCCCCCCAACCCATATTATGTAACGACCACACAACCCCCACACCTAACAACTAACTCACTCCAATATTCATCCGGGGTACGCCGTCCCGATAGTAGACGACAGGCTTGCGCATTACCTGCGAAGTTTTCCCAATATGGGTCTTTTCAGGCCCCTGGCAGTGTCCCTCCTTTTCCTACGAGGTAGCAGAGTTCTTAGCTCCTTGTGAACCTTGTTCGAGTGGACCTCCCTGTCAGGAACAGGGGGTCCACTAGCGAGCATCGTGTCCGGTATAGCGGAAGCGGCTGCGGGTAGGGTGGAAGGGCCACTCGAGTCAATGAGATCAGTAGCCTGTTTCGTCTCGTCAAACCAATCGGAGGACTCCTTAGCCACAACTAATAAGG
>KN886917.1:37817-66369 GCA_000934455.1 Apostichopus parvimensis
ACATCAAGGGTCATAGTGGCTACTCTGGCTGTGAAAGATGTGTTCAGAGAGGCGTGTACATCAACAAAGTAACTTTCCCAGAAACAGAAGCAGATCATCGCACTGACCAGTCATTTAGAGATATGCTAGATGAAAATCATCATCTAGGGGAAACTCCACTATCCCAACTTTCATTGGGTATGGTATCAAACTTCCTTCTAGACTACATGCACCTAGTATGTTTGGGAGTGACACGCAGACTGATAAAGCTTTGGTTGAAAGGTCCACTAAAGACAAGACAGAGCCCTCAACTTATCAGAGAAATTTCTGCAAAATTGCAATCGTTGAATGGTGCTCTACCATGTGAAAGATTTCATTAAAAATGATGGCTCGGTAATTCCATATAACACGTTTCAAGCGAAAATATATATTAGAAATTTTCCTTTTACTTCGTACTTTGGGATTATTCACGCCATTCCTAGTTATTGGAGTGGGTACCATGATTCTGTTTTGCTCCCAATGAGTGAAAATAACTTTAATATGTGCATGCGCACACATAAAATAACGATTTTTTTTTAAATAAGCTAATTAGCGGTCTCTGCACACCCCCGTCGTCTATTATGAAGTGGCAAGCTATGAATTTTCGAGTGAAAATAGTTTGGAATAAGATTTTTAGGCTGCCTTATACGGCTGTGAACGACCCCAAAGTAGCACATCTACAATTGCGTTTTCTACATTGTATTTTAGGCATAAATAGCTTGCTTTATAAAATGAAAATGGTTAATTCTCCACTTTGTTCTTTTTGCAAGAATGCCGATGAAACACTAATACATTTGTTTTATAATTGTAGTCACGTTGAGCGATTTTGGGAGGCAGTGAATTCAAATTGCATTAAACTTAGTTATACTTTTAATTTGACCAATATTTGTTTTGGTGATTTTGGTGATATGGATAATCCTGTGAACTTTTTAATTTTGCATGCTAAAAAGTATATTTATACTTGTGCATGAAAGTATATTTATACATGTGCACGAATTTTATTTTAAGTTTCGCTTCAACTTGACCTTCACTATTTCATTTCTAAGCAAAACAACAATTTGTGTAACCTTAACGACTTCTATGATTTCTTTATGTAAGCTTCTTATGTAAGTCTTTTTGCTGATTCTTTTGTATTATGTGTTACGGTATTGTAAATAAATACAGTGGGGAAAAAATTAATGACATATCCCCAAGGCTAGAGCCAAAGTTACCTAGGTCGGGATACGAACCCCTACAACAACAGTGACACTTGAATAAACAAAATGTCACTGTTCACCTGTCCCCTCATGTTTTTAACAAAGATAAATAATGTGACTTACTTCACTGGGCTTTGACTTGCTCCCGCTCTCCAGGTACAGACTGACGCCACGATACATCCACACAGAACTGGTTACTGGTCAAATTAACTCAGGTGGTGACAATAAATAATATATGTTTTTTTGGCGTATAATATGTTGGCCTCGCAGGCTAATCTTCAAGCATCTCAACAAGCCTGAATACAACTTAGTGCCCTCATAGGGTCTTACCACAACAGCAAAAATAACCAACCCACCACGCCCACAGAGGACACAGCCAGTCTTGTACAACTGTACCTTTCAAACCCTGGGAGTCAAGTGAGGAATATTCTCCAACTCTGCAATGAATGCATACCATGTACTGCCCAAACATTACATAACACAAGACAAGACACAAACAAAACAAATATGCAGGACACAAAGGGATAAAGCTACTACCTTCAAGTCAGGCTCAATCTAGGTTTTGCCATTCAGAGTCGTCACTCTCTGCCGTGACACCCCCATCATAATAGAAACCAATCAGGGGCGGGATTTGGAGTTTGAAAGTGGGGGAGGGGGTAAACATTGGGAGGGGTGTAAGGGTAAATGGAGAAATTGTTGGATTTTTAAAGCTTCTATATAGTGCAATATTGCTGTGGCATTTATCATATTGATTCCGACCGAATCTGATAAAGCATATACCCCCCACCATTGCATCACTGAATTGTGCCGTAATCAGAGAACATACACGTACGCCGTAAAATCGAAAGCTCTTTTGAGACACGCGATTATTTTCGCAATGCCCGGAGTTATACATGTCGTCTCACAAAGAAAAAATCTTAACGAGACGTCCAAGCCAAATATTAAAGGCTTACTACTGATGAAAATAATAAAAATTGATAGCAGAAACCGGTCTAGTTTGTGTTTAGAATAAAGTCAAGTCTTCTTTACTTTAAAAAGTACCTTCCATTCACCTAAATATTAAGCTTGCTATGCTATCTATAAATAATGTTACTGTACTTTTCAAATGGGCTGGTGGGTCGTTTCGGTGTTATTTTTAAGAGCAGAAAACCTTAAGCACACCTCTATGTTAAATTTGGGCGATACAACAACTAAAAGTTCCTGAACTTGGAAATCTGAATAAACAATGGAAATTGCGTAATAAAAACATGCTGTTATTTTTAATGAAACGTCTGAAAATGTTATTGTAACTACAAAATGATGAGCTGCTTGGTACAACGAAATTAAAAATAGTATAGCCTATATATGCCAAATGAGTTGAAATGAGTTGAAAGCGTAGGAAATAAATAGTGTTTGAAATTTATGAAGAGAAACTCACCATGAATATCAACAATTTGAACTTTGTAAAGTTTCCCTCGCCACGTTGCCCTTGCTTCAGAATTCTACTTCGGACAATCCTTTCCACGACTCCAGCGTATCTTTTTGAACGAAGCCATCGAACGGTTACGAGGTTGGACATGTTTGTAGTTATTTGAGCGTAATAGAGATAAATACGCGACGAAGTACTGGAATAAAGTGACGAACGAACGGCAACGAGGCTGTTTTAAAAACCAAACAACTTTTTAGGTGACGCCGATCTATTATATTTCTTCATCCTTTTGAAGAAACATAGGTATCCCTTGTTATAAACAGTCACCTCAGATTATTCAAAAGAGATTAAAAAAGACTTTGATCTGCCCCACACTTATAGCTGTTCAATTAATACTACGTTGGTTAAAAGAAATTTTATAAGGCAGACGGGTGTCTCTATATCGCCCCTAGTTCGGTAATATTTTGACCTGCCCTTTGGAGCATTTCTACGTGAGCATTCAAACAACGAAGAAATAAAATGACAGAACAAAGTTAGTATAAATAAAAGAAATCTTTGATCGAAAATGAGTCAACAAGCATAACAAATGTTATGGCCCAGATTCTGACTCGCCAATGGAGGACTGCACTACAGCCTTAGTAGTTGTGGCTAAGGAGTCCTCCGATTGGTTTGACGAGACGAAACAGGCCACTGATCACATTGACTCGAGCGGCCCATCCACCTTGCCCGCAGTCGCTTCCGCTATACCGGACACGATGGTCGCTAGTGGACCTCCTGTTCCTGACAGGAAGGTCCACTCGATCAAAGTTGACGAGGAGCTAAGAACTCTGCTCGCTCGCAGGAAAAGGGGGAACACGGCTAGGTGCCTGAAAAGACCCGTATTGGGAACAAAACATCTTAGATAGACACCTTATCCCTCATCACCCTTAATGTGAATGGGTTGAGGGGTACCCCAAAAAAGGCCTGTCGTCTGCTGTCGGGACGGCGTTCCCCGGGTGGGGTTTGGAGTTAGTTGGTTGTTGGGTTTGGGGGTTGTGTGGTCGTTACATAATATGGGTTGGGTTTTTTTTTCTGTTTGTGGTTTGGAGTTGGCTTTTTGGGGCCGGTTTGTAGTGATTTTTTGTTTTGCTTCTGTTGGCCTTTGGGTCCGTGTCCTTTTCACGCCACGTTAAACGCTACGTTAGTGAGAGATTTGTGTTTGTGGGTTTCAGTTGGGTTTTTGGTGGTTGTTTTATAGGTGGTTGTTTTTGGTGGTTGTTTTACAGACTGAGATTGCTTTTGTTTCTGTTGACCTTTGGTCCGTGTCCGTTTTCTTTGCACGTAAAAAGCATGTTATGGCGAACAAGAAATGCAAAGCAGTTAGTTAAACAATAAAAGGGAATGAAACGTTCTTGTTTTCGAAAATCATCGACCAGAATCTGGTGGGCAAATTTGGCTGTGGACATTGTTAGCACTTTCGGGATTTCGGTACTGTAGTATTTCTTTTACTGCATTAAGCCTTAATGCCTTAATTTAAGACTATATTCAAAACATGTAAAAGGCTGAATCGAAACAAATACCACATGTAGGCTGTTCAGTAATACAAACATAATGTTAGTAATTTTTCGAAAGTTCCAATGACCGTACAAACATTGTTATCATAACCGGTAAATGCGGGAAAGAGTGCTTTTTACGTGACCCGCCATGCGGGATACAAAACATCACGGCCAAACGGCACTACCGAACCATCCCATACTGACAAACGAAACTCAGGTCAAGCGAGCCCAAAAAAAACATACGCCCGCCGACCTGCAGAGACAAAACGCGGGAAAGAGTTGTATCAGCACAACTTTTTCACTTGTCATTCGTAATAGAAGTGCTAGTAGCGTTGGGAAATTTGGCTGGAAAATTGTTACCTCTTTCGAGATTTCGGTAGTGAATGTTTGTTTTACTGCACTGATAATAACATCAATACATGTAAAAGGCTGAAACAATCTCATCGAATATCACTTGTATGCAGAAGTGAAACCCAACATTAATATTTTTTTCGTAGTTACACTGCACGCAAAAACATCGCTTTCGATATACGTGGAGAGAAGCCTCCTTTTTCACTTTTCATTCAAAATCAACGTCCTGATCACGTAGGCCCGCCGCGGTCAGATAAACCATTGTTCCTTCATTTAAAACGGATTACAAGGTAACATTAAAGGATCACCATCCGGCCGCGGCGGATAAAGCACTCTACCATTGTTCACCCAGTGCCTTCCGACCAACAATAGCGCTATTCATGGCAGTTTACCGCGGTCGGATTAAACCCGCGGCGGGACGGGGCGCGGGATTCCGCATAACTGATTTTGTATATGGTGCCTTAGTTAATGCCGCAGCTAATTCTAGTGTTGCACTTGACAGTGATACATAAGCACTAGTAACGGTATCCTCAACTTTCTCATTTATATCTGACTCTGCACTGTTCTCGGGGTCACTATCACTTTCACTCTTCCCCTTGATAAATATCCTCAGGTCTTCAAAAATCTTGAAACCGTTGTCTTGAAGTTGTTCTACTGTGTCGCTTCCAAGTAACGATTGACAGTGCGGACTAACGCATGGTGCATCTTAGACTTAGTCATCAGCTATCTATCAGACTATCTGTATAGACTTGCCTCAGGTTCGCTTCACTTAGACCATAAAGTCCGGCTTTTACCTCCGCTTGTAACTTTTCTACCGACATTTTTCTTTCCGCTCTGACAATCGATTTCTATAAACTCTCAACCTGACTGTTCTCTTCAGAATGCAAAGCTGTGTACCCCAAGACTTCTCATATTAGTTCCTTTAAGTCATTATCCACTGTGGTCTGTCTTGTTTTCTCTCCACTGGACTCTGATCCATGTGGTGCCTCCAAAATGTAACCCTCTTGCTGTCATTAGCTATAAATTAAAAGAGGAAGAAAGAATCCTTGATTAACAAATGAGTCCAACATGTGTTTTAGCAAGTCACAAGTGTTTAATAATATAATCATCTTCAATGATACATCTTTACCACCCTTGCTATACAAAACAGAGCTGCTCACTTCACCATATCTCATTCGATTTCTGATAATAATTATCTTTGCTACTTTCCCATGAATAGATCTTTCAGCAATCTTTTTACACTTTCTATAAAAAAAACCTCATCCCCTCATCCTCATCTTACCCATCATATCATTGTAACACAATAACACATACTATTTAAACCCTCACACACACAGAAACTCACGCACACACCTACAGATATGCAACTCTGAATAAACCTTTACCTCTAAAACCTTCATTGTTTCCATTTCCACTAAACCTCAAATACCTGTCGAGCACACGGTAAACTAAAGTAACCTTTATATGTATATCCAATGCATTAATCCCATGAATCAGAGACATCCTTTTCCCTGCTTTCATGCTCAAAATAGAAATCGAGAGTACCATCACCTCACTTGGTACCATGGTTGCTTGATTTGAGGTAGTAAGCCTCGGGGAACACAAATGCAAGACAAGATTGTTGCCGGTATCTCGGTTTATTATCTCGGACAAGAAAAACAGCTCCGTCCCTTACAGCATAAATACATATATCCAGGTAAGTCTCCCACCATAGGCTCGGAACACAGAACTGAACCAATAGAATTCCTGACAAAATAACTTCAAAAGCCCGTCCAAATAAGAGCACAAAAATTTGACAGTTGTCTTCGGCTATCGGTCAATGGCAAGAGACAACAAAGGAACAATCACCTCTCAAGGACCAAAAGCATACTATCGGACAAATCACTGGTCGCAAGTGTGATATTAGGGAGCAAAACTAAAAATTAGCCACTTAAAACATTATTTATGGAAAAGATAGCAATTACAATGTATAATATATTGCAAAGGGATACTGAATTTGGGAAATAAAACAGAACATATGCCAAAATCACTGGAAAGATTGAAGCACTAGTTTGTGCCCCAAAACACCTGAGTGAACGACGGACAGGAAATGTAACTCATACCCCTGGTCTTTAAATATCTGCTACAACTACTCAATCTCAATGGACAGATGAATAAACAAAGAGAACACTGTTTGACATAGGATTGTTTGAATGGGCTAAGTTAAAGGGGTACTATAAAAAGTTCACTTTATCACATGTTCCCCCCAATTAATGTCATCGCCTCCAATGACTTTTTATTATGGCTGAATTGGTTGTTTGAGAACCAAAATAGAACACTAGACGATGATAGTGCACGTTGTGCTTGTAGTCATCTTTGTTCAACTCTGTCAACAGGCTAATACGTCACTCATTGGTGAAGTGCATTTAACTTATAAAAGGTGCAATAATGAATGTGTAACATGTCCCTTCTTTTGGAAGAGCTGAAAGCTATAGAAACATAAGATAGTGAGACAAAAATACAACTGCTATAAAAATGTTAGTCAAATGTTACTGATATCTTGATTCATGCAATCAGATGAGTAGAAATAGAACGAGAACATGACTTGATGAGATAAATGAAAATAAACTTGGACTTTGATGGGATTAAATGAACACACAACTTCAATTTAGTGTCCTTTGTCATCTATCAATAACCATCTTGCCTAAGAATTTACTGTTCAGAATAAAGTCTCTGTATCTTTGTGGCATTGCTATGTTGCTCCTGGTGCTGGTATAGCTGCCTGTTGAAGCGTGTGTTGTATTGCTTTGCCTAGCTCTTTGATTTGCTTCCCTTGGCTTATTTGCGTCCTTTCGCTGTTTCGCTTCGCTTTGCTGTTTCGCTTCGCTTTGCTGTTTCGCTTCGCTTTGCTGTGCCGCTTCGATATGCTCTTTCGCTTCATTTCGCTGTTTCGCTTTGCTATGCTCGTTCGCTTCCATTTGCTAATCTGCTTTGCTTCTTTCATTTGACATTGCTGCTCTTAGTGCTGACCGGTTTCTGCGATATACTCTGTGGTCGGGTGTCTCTACCAGATATGATCTGGGACCAACCTTTGCTTTACATGTTGCATCAACCCATGGATTTGTGTTACTGTCGGTTTGTACCTGAAAAATTGGTACTTACTGAAGACAAACTACTTGTCGATCCGATCTGCTCGGCTGCTCGATTAAGTATATCGAATCCCGGTATGTCGTGCGTTGGGTCCAATTCCGTGATTCAACTTGACCAGACCAGGCAGTCTGGACTTATTTACGAGGAAAATTTCACAATCACATTTATTCTAAGTTTGGACCCATTTTCTATTATGTTGTGTATTATGTAGTTTTTTTTTGGATTGCATGTTGTTTAGAGAATGTTTTTGTTTAGTACTCTAAGCATGTTAGTGATATTCCCGTTTTACTATTATGTATATAAAATTTTACTCACTTCAAATAACATTCCTTCATCAAAGGAGGAGACAGTTGAACAAGATGTATTCCTTTCAATATCCATAGAAGCGTGTCCATGATCCTATATAAAGATATAAAATATCATCTTTAGGTCACATAGGTTCTTGAGAGTACTTGATCAGAACCTAACATTGTAATATTATTTTCAACAAGAAAAATACCCCCACTCTCAAGAAAACCTTAAAGTTCCCTCCCAAGAAAACCTGAAATTCCTCCAAGAATCATGTGTCGGGCTTGATTGGCCTCTCGGTATCAATGGCACTTCTGCCAATGTCTAGGGAGACCACGATGATGATATACAAGGCTGAAGAAAACTAACACAATATTCCAGCTGCAATACATCATTGGTGCTGTCATGGTAATGTGTGGATTGTTGTTCCTGGCTTGACTTCTGTAAAAAATTAGAAAGTAATGGTATTTTAACTGTGCTCAACTTAGCAGGAATGTTATATGTGAGTACTGGCTAGCCATGTATTTTCCTTGAGTCTGGGGCACACAGCAAGCCACTGTAACTCTAAATCTAGTTTACAAATATATTCACCTTGACATTCGCTTCCAAGACACCAGCTTGTATTTTTAAAAGTCCAACATCTTGTATAGTGACATCTGAAGATAATAAAGTTTATTCAAGACCATGAACAATTAAGTTATCATCATACTGTTGTAGTTCTTTTTACGTGACCCGCCATGCGGGATACAAAACGTCACGGCCAAACGGCACTACCGAACCATCCCATACTGACAAACGAAACTCAGGTCAAGCGAGCCAAAAACATTCGCCCGCCGACCTGCAGAGACAAAACCCCAACCCCCCACTCAAACATTCAAAAAATTACAAAAGGACGACCCGCACGCAGCGAAACGAAAAACCCCTCCCCAGCACACCAGCGTCCAAAGAAGGCAGCCCCAGATAAACGGCGAAAATCGCCTTCAATTTGAAGGCGAATGAAAACCACATTACATCTATTCCGCCAAACATGTTTTTTTACAATAGAGCAAACAAAAATAATGCGGTGCAACACCGCAACCGAACAAACTGGAGGGTCTACCCTGTACTGTTGTAGTTGAATTGACATTTGTTAGGTAGGCCATATCTGCAAATTAAGTGACTCATGCATGAGCTTATTTTGGTATTTTTTGGTAACTAGCGTTTGCACTGGGTAAAACAAATAGGACGTGGGTTCATTTGAGCATACACCTGTCGGGTCCCCGCCAAACTTGGCCCCCTACTTTTGTCCAGCTTACAAAATTTTGCAGTATTCATGGTCACTATAATTAGGCTCATCCACAGAACAAGAACATTGAGAATGATGTCAAGCGAAGGAAACTGAAGCACCAATAACACTAGGTTGATACGGCACGAACGTTCTACGCGTAATACATGATATGTAACAATACTAATCGAAAGGAGTGCTGACACTGATATTTTTGGTGTAGTAAATGGGTCAACTTACCGCAACACTTAACAGGGGTTGACTCTCTTAGAACAGTCTCAAGTGTATTAACCTTGCTTTCCAAGAACTTAATATGTTTCTCCTGTTCGTGAAGTCTCTGTTTCAGCATAACATTCTCTTGTGCAATGCCATCATTGTGCATGCCTGTATCACCCCAGCCAGAGTCATAATATTGTTCAATACTGGCTAAATTCATTGCAATTGAAACTGTTGAAGTGGATAAAAAGATGGTTGTGGCGCATATGGATCAGCTGGTTCTTGTGAGGAAGGTTGAGGAACTGAATGTTGTGAGGCAAGTGGAGTAGCTGGTTGTTAGGAAGGTCGAGGAACTGACTTTTGTGCGGCAAGTGGAGCAACTGGTTCTTGTGAGTAAGATACAGGAGCTGGTTGTTGTGGGGAAGGTCGAGGAACTGACTTTTGTGCGGCAAGTGGAGCAACTGGTTCTTGTGAGTAAGGTAGAGGAGCTGGTTGTTGTGAGGAAAGTCGAGGAACTGAATGTTGTGAGGCAAGTGGAGTAGCTGGTTGTTGTGAGGAAGGTAGAGGAGCTGGTTGTTGTGAGGATGGTCGAGGAACTGACTTTTGTGCGGCAAGTGGAGCAATTGGTTCTTGTGAGTAAGGTAGAGGAGCTGACTTTGGTGCGGCAAGTGGAGCAACTGGTTCTTGTGAGTAAGGTAGAGGAGCTGGTTGTTGTGAGGAAGGTCGAGGAACTGATTGTTGTGAAGCAGCCGGTTGTTGTGAGGAAGGTTGAAGGTTTCAGGAGCACCGGGCATTCTCTTCAACCGGCCGCTAAGCATCATTAAGGAGAAGGCAAACTCTGCAATTGTTTCCTCTTCTGCTTGGACCCGGTGGCAGATATCTCTCAGCACACTCCATAATGTGTGCTTGTCGCCAAAGATGTCAGTTGATGTCTGGAGGATACTGCAAGGGTAAGCTATCCTTAAGGGAACCGACCTATGAAACCCCAACTAACAATGCTCAAACCCTGACCGACAAACCACTTAAATCTATGGTAAGTACTTAGTACTAATTAATATGAATATACAATCTTATGTAATGGCAAGAGTTAACAAACATGAACATTAAAACACAAGAACAACAACTTTTGCTTCCATGATTTTATTCCATGGTCTCACAAGTATCGCTGGGTATTGGAGCCAGGGACTCCAAATATTTTAGAGATAATTTGCAGAAAAAAGAAAACGGTAGACCACACTTAGGGCCTTCAGAGCTACAAGTGCATCTTTGGAGCTCAACTCGCCCAGCAACGTTTGATACTCTCGAAGAGAAAGTGCATGAACGGTATCTCTGTAGTTCACCAACAGCAGTTGAAATAGCGTGTGTGGAGGAAAGTAAACAACAGGCAGACCAGTGCGTGGATTATAGACGCTTAAACAATAGGGATGGTTGTTCTTGTTACACCAACATGCTAAGAAGCAGTTTCAGGTCGGAGGTTATCACTATGCGCGAGGATCAAAGATTATCGCTATGCTGGAAGAATTTGATGAGGTTTGGCAAACAATGAGGCACACGATATTCCCTCACACTTAGAATACCTATGCTGCATCAATATCCTTGGGCTGGAGCTGCTTTATCTGTCTTGTCGTATGTATCGTAGTATGCGCCAGGCGTCGAATCATCATAAATCGTGACAATACAAACAGCATGCAAACATGATAATAGCCCACAGTAAGAGTTATTTAGCCCACAGCCTACAGCAAGAGTGATCCACCTTTAACAGCAATTTAGATATAATTTTGGAACATAATCAATAAACTGCAAAGTTAATATCAGCCAGACAAAAGTTTGACGTCCAACAAGTTCCACAATAGCAGGTAACAAGAAACCAACACACTTCAAATATTCTGACCGTGGTCTATTAACATATAAAATTATTGATTTACTATGACACTCTTCCGCTGATGACTTCTGGCTCATCTACTGTACTTGCAGGAGGTCCCAGCGTCTCTTGGCTAGTCGTTTAGCATCCCACTTCTGACACCAATGAAATGTTGCTTGATTTGAGGTAGTAAGCCTCGGGGAACACAAACGCAAGACAAGATTCTCAGACAAGAAAAACAGCTCCGTCCCTTACAGCATAAATACATATATCCGGTAAGTCTCCCACCATAGGCTCGGAACACAGAATTGTGCCAATTTCATTTCATATTTTACATTTCCTCACAATGTTTATATAATAATAAGACGGTCAAGACAATACCATGCAAAGAAAGTAATTAGTAATAAATCATATAAAAGAAGAATAATGGAAATTACGGAGAGAAAATGGTGGAAGGGCTTGGAAGCCGTAGCTTGTACAAGAAGCCCACCAAAAATAAAGATAACATGTGCAAAGGTCCTTTTTATAGCTACAGACTTTTTAGTGGTGGGCGCGACTTCACCGACTTGGACAAGCGACAAGCAATTCTAGCGAACAGAGCCTCGCGATAAGCGGCCGGGGTCAACATGATCAGGAACATGATGAACAACAAAACTTGTAGTATAATCAGACTGACTGTACTACAAGTTTTGTTGTTCACTATGGTCAGTGTATTGAGCATTAGGGAAGCCTCGCAAATCAAACCGCGCCATGTCCGGGCCGGCGGAAACCTCGCAACGCTAGCTCATTATGCATGCGCATATTGGTTGAATGCACACCAGCTGATAGCCAGCCGGAGTAATGAGCAGAGCGTCAATGAGGAAACTTGGCCAAGTCAGCGAATTAACTCTAGCGGTTTTGACAGTCAATAGAGCTGTAGTTTATGTTGCAAATTGCCTTTTACACTAAAATCCGCCACTACCAAATGTCCGAGATTCAATACTATATATAATTCTTGCAAATCTTCCACGTTATCAAACCTCATATATAAAATTTCTTAGTCACTTATCAACGATCGTCAAAACTCAAGTCAAGCGAGCCAAAAAGTAAAATACGCCCACCGAAAATCGCCTTCAACTTCAAGGCGAATGTCACACTTCACCGCCTCCAGGACTGCCTGCCAACTGACAAATTTTTCCCTAAATACTATATTATATCTATTCCTCCAAATAAGTTTTTTGAAAATAACACAAACACAAATAACACGATGCAACCCAGCAACAGAACAAACTGTAGGGTCTACCCCATATACATAAAACAAAGCCCTGTCCTACCGACCATGAACGGTCTCCCGTTGCACGGTCGGTCCAGGTCTGGAAACACTACCATAAGTTTAAAACAAAGCAACAATGCCAAAAAACATGAGCGGTACTCTCTTAGCTGTCACAGCCGGTCCTTGGGCACAGTCCATCACCCAATCGCCAATGATACCTTTTAAGATTGGTCACCAAGGCACCGTGTGCAATTCTCCATGCAAGATCACGGAGCCTGCAACCATTCAGCCTTGAATGCACCGAACGCCATACTTCGGCAGGATGACGTCCCTGTACAAAAATTGCATTCAAGGCCCTATCCCGCAACGAACTGTGAACGAGGGCCGGCTGTGACAGGTCAACAGGGGGCAACTCAATCAGAGCGGAGCAAATGACACGCACCACCCTGCTAGGAGTATTACTATGAGGTTCTCTGTCGCTAAACAGCGCCGGGACCCATCGACGCAGGTGCAACCCGCCCCAAAAACGTACAAAATATCAACAAGGCAACCCTGGGTCAGTTACCGCTACAAACAAATGCTTAAATAACAAAAAGGTCAATTTACTTCCCAGATGAATCACCCCTAACCCACCCTTCTGCAGTTTTTGGTACATTACCGCCCTCTTGACAAGCTCTGTACCACCCGACCAAATGAACGAAAATATCGCTCTCTCCAACCGCACCAGGACGCGACGCGGAATTGGGTACACCGCGCCCGGGTACCACAAGATGGGCGAAAGAAAACGATTATTAACGGTGACTTTGCCCAAAATCGAAAGCCAGCGGGTGCCAAAGGCTTCGAGCCTGGTCTCAAATACCTCAGCCCTCTCGCTCCAGGTGACATCACAAGGTGCATCGTAGCCGAACCATATACCATTAATTTTGATATTCTGATCCGACCACGATGCACCGAATGGTAAGTCTCTGTATCTCCAGCTACCAAGGCGAAGGCCCTTTGTCTTGTCCGGATTCAACTTCGCCCCGGTAGCTCTCTCGAAGATAGATAAATCCTGCGAGAGGGCACGAAAGGAGCCCAGACCCGAAACAACACATGTGACGTCATCTGCATATTGCACGCATTTCACTTTGGCACACCCTGGAACAAGTCTGGAGTCCCTTTCCAAAAGAAGAGAGGGACTCGCTAAACAAAACATAAAGTAATGGAGAAAGAGGGCACCCCCCTCCCCTCTGTACGTTAAAAACCTCTGAACAAAACCCATTAACGATCTCAGAACTGAAAGTTTCCTTATACAAAACAGAAATCCATTTACGAAAAATAGGTTGCAACTCCAACGTCTCCAGTACATTCATAAAAAAAAAACCGCGATCCACCATATCAATGGCCTTCTGCTGGTCAAGAGAGACCAATGCACATGGCAGATCACGCTCAATAACAAAGTCGGTCAAGTCGCGCATCAACCACAAGTTCTGCTGGATGCAATGACCCTCCACTGCACAAGTCTGGAGATCACCCACAAGGTGCGGCATAGCCAGTGCAAGGCGGTTGCACAAAGCCTTAGCCAGCAACTTGTAGTCCACAAAGACTATTGACCGTAACGCACAGCAGTAGTACAGCCCTCTAAACCGCGGATAATTTTAGTGCCAGCCTACTGCGACACAGGTTCAGCAAATAAACATATGGTTAGGCTTGATTTCCCCCATTGACTTAGTGTGTTGTTAGGCTGCCATGTGGTTAGAGATATAAGTGACTATTCGGTGAAAATTTTATGCAAGCATATTTGCGATACAGTTTCAGTTTATTTCTCCACATCGTATTGCATTGTATGAAGCAGCGGACCTTCAAGCTGCTGTATAGCTCAGCCCTGGTATGATCATGACACGTATACTCGACAAACTTTTCCAGAAACGTTATTGTAGTACACCCTTCCGAGCAAACATGACCAATTGCTGTACACCCCCAATCCAGTGATACATGATATTGAAAAGGGATGTCTACGATCTAGCTGGCTAAAAAAAAAGTACAGATTCGCTGGATGGCGAAAATTCCCTTACAGTCAACCGATTTCGTTTTCACCTAGATAGAGAGTGTAGGTCCTGTTCTTCACAAGTAGGATAAGACTAAAGCCTTCCTGTATGGTAGGCTCTGGTTCACGCTAATGTGCACGTGTACAAGAAGTTAGAATCTTAAAAATTCAGGAAACATGTCCTTGCAAAACATGATTCTTGTACAATTGCAAATAAAACACGATTAAAAGGACGGAAATATGAATGTAAGTACTTTTATTCACAACTAGTGACGTTTAAAGCAGTTTATAATGTAAAATTAGTGCCGGCCGGAAGCAGTGTTTTTCACCAGGAGTGGTGGGCGGAAATCCTCCGTGCTGGTCGGGCCCGCCCAGTGCCGACCACCGTAGCTATAACACTCAGTCACTAAAGGATATTGGCATGATAATAAAGCCCCTTGCCAAGAAGACCTATCCCCCCCCCACCCCTAAACCAAACAAAAAAGGCATTGTGATAATGTGGAAACTACTAAAAGTCAGAGACAAATGTACTTAATATTTCTTAATGCATGACTTAAGCTATTCCAGAAATTAACACCATAACAGACAATGGAACGTTTAAAGACATCGGTATTTATGGGCAATGAAATAAATGTCCAGAGGATCTGGTGTAGTAGTTATGTATATTATAATTGAAATTAAAGTAATGATTAAAATTGACTGGTAATTTCTTATTAATAGACTTAAAAATAAAAACTGCACAATGGTATCTATGTAAATCCAAAATATCAAGTAAGTTCATTGAGCTAAATAGTGGTGGGGTATGTGCTAAGAAATCAGACTGTGTAATAACACAGACAGCTTTTGTAATCAAAGCAATTGCTTTAGGTAGGTAGAATATGCATTACCCCAAACAATATTACAATAATTAAGATGAGGTAGTATGAGAGTATTATACAAGTTCTTGAGAATATACATTGGAACAAAGTCTTTGATTTTATAAAGGACTCCAACAGTTTTTGAGATGGTAGTTTTAATCTTGGAGATGTGAGAAGACCACTTTAGAGCAGTATCAATAAATAAACCTAGAAATTTTATAACCTCAACACGCTTTAACTGTGAGTTGCCAATAAATATATCTATGTTCTTGATTTTTTTTGTGGTTTGGGTGAAAAATCATAAAGTCGGTTTTGTTTATATTCAAAGATAATTTATTTACTTGACACCAAGTAGAGACTTTAGCTAATTCAAAATTTATAGTAGTAACCAGGGAGCACCGGAACATTTTTTTTATTCCTTCTGCTATTTTTATGTGCTATATCTTAAAAGATAGCCTAGGGTGCCCTGATGAAAATCTGAAAGGGCTCACTCTCAAATGTTCACACAGCCCCCACTCCTGGGGGTTGGGAGGGGTAAAATTGAGATTATTAAAAGTATGGCATGGTGGGTATAAAATGAAAGGAAATTATACCAGGAATCCATATTTCACAATACTGAGAGTGAAAACCCTAAATGCTCTCATATTCCCCATGAATTAGGGGAACCCAGGGAAGGTCAAAATGGTATTTCATATAATATATGAGTGAACTAGATATTAGATATGACTATAAAATGAAAGGAAAAACCACAAGGAATATAAATCTACATGTTACTATGCTGAACAGCTGGACATTTACTGAAAATGTAATTTACACCCACTATTGGCTCGGTTGGGCAACGTGGGTGGGTGGGGTTGGGAGGGGTTAAAACTAAAAACTGAAGTTTATGACAGTAAGGCATAAAGGGTATCAAATGAAAGGAAATTACATTAGGAATACAGTTTCATAAGGATAAAAGTGATACTCCCAAACTTTGTCACATATGCTCACTTTTAGGATGGGGTGGGGGAGGTGGTGGAAACTCAGCCAATTTGCATATATGTAAATATGTGACTCTATATATGGATAAAAGTGTGACTCTAAATATCGATAAAAGTGATACTCCCAAACTTTGTCACATGCTCAATTTTAGGATGGGGGTGGGGGAGGTAGTGGAAAACTCAGCCAGTTTGCATATATGAAAATATGTGACTCTGTTTCTCTATGAAATACAAGTTAATTAAACAAACAATGGGTTTGTATCACTTTAAGTACATCACATTTGACTTCAGTTTACCTCCTATTTATTTTGCAATGTAGGTTTATCCCTCTTTATGCTTCATGCTAGCACATCAATATCTTCATCTACATCTATGTCCATCAAATCAAGTTCGTATATATCAGTAACATCGCTTCCTTCATCTGAACTGTCTTCTCCCTACATATCTTCACTTCCGTCTTTCGAGTCATCAACAATCCTACTGCAGGAGTCCTGTTTTGCTTTGCATCCACAGAGAACAGTACATGGTACATTAGCTGACTTACATTTGCATCTAGCCTTGCACTTGCTTTTTGCACAAACACAAAAGGTAATACTTTGAGCTTGGACTGGGAAGGCTGGTTGTGTGGATGTTATAGGTTTTTCCAGCCCATGGTTTGAGCTGCGGGTAGTTCAGGCTGTGGTAGATGTGCATTCTCCATGACCAAAGAGGACAAAAGGGCTCTCTTCAAATGGTGCATGAAACTATCCTCAGTGGGAAACAGACCCTGAATGTCCATTTTGGTAGTTGTTGTGAATTCGGTAGCTCCTCAGAGAATCAAATTTGCCACCTCCACCTGCTTGAAGAAGAAGTTGACGAACTTCTTCAACCAGTGTGTCTGTGATTTCACCACACCCTTGTTCTCCGTAACTTGCCAGTGTGCTGCAGTCTATGACCTTCCTAGCCTTCAAAAACTTCCTTTTCCCAACATTTCGTATGAAACTGACATCATCCATTCCTGAAAGCGCATGGAGAATTGGCTGCAGCTTACAGTCGACTTCCCCTAGTGCTTCAGCAATTGTATGCGCTGGAATGTACTCGTCGGATTTGCGTCGAATATAAATTTCTACACCGATCATTTGTGAAGCGTAATATACACACATAACAATAATGTCAGTATCTTGTGCATAAACTACCACCCTGTTTACTCTGTCTTTTTTAATGGCGTAAATGGCATGGAGAATAACACGTGTGTCTGCCTCTTCGTGGGTACTTGACAAAAATGGGACATTTTCCCAGTGGAAACTGTTCTGCATCCATGGTGGCCAGGGTATCAGGGGATCCCTAGCTCTGTAGATGATTCATACAGATGACATATAAAAATCAATGTCCAGCCATGAAACTTGTGATGATTTGTCAAGTACCATTCAATTTTATTGATATTTCTCTCTATCAAATTAACAATCATGATGATTCAGATAAACAATTAACTGGTTCTGGAAGATAGTAGATACAATGAATTAGAAGGAAAAAAAAGCTTGAGCTGCCCAAGAAACTACTAAAATGAGGGGATTTGTTAACAATTCCAAAATGGCATTCACTTCTCTAGATAGGTTCATTCTGTTTTAAACTAGGATATGGTTTGCACCAATGGTGACCAATCATAACTAACCCAAACCTAACACAGGAACTATTTGGCAACATCCTGCTGGAGAGCTTATTTACAAAATAAATAAATAAACAAGAGGCATCAGTAAGGGCCAAGATACATATTTGTAGGGAACTGATTTGTTCATGAACTTATGAGCTTCTTACAAGGTTTAAGCAGTATATTGTTTCACATCAGATGCATCTTAATTAAAATTTACAATCATTGTAATTGGAAACTCATGAACCACTTTAAACTTTGAGGTCTTAAACTGCTACAACAACATCCACCATGTGGTTTCATTAGCCCCCAGGGAGCCATATTAGAAAAAAAGCAGTCTGCAACTTCCAACCCCACGCCTCATCACCCCTCCCCCTTCAAACCCCACCCCCCCCCAACATACGGTACATTTCAAAGAAATGAAGTTATTCACTCAGGGCCAACAAATGTTGCGGTGCTTGGGGCACCATTTACTGTAGTTCATGGTTAAACATCTTCCATTTCTTAACCTTTAAGGGATTAAGGAAATGGTATAGTGATAGACTTGGTTTAACACATGTACATCATAATAGGAACCTGGAAGACAAGACCAGTCCAGGACCAGATAACAAATGTGCTTGATCACTCCAAGTCATCACAAGTTGTTATACGTTTTAACAAGGACCTTTGCATTTATAATGCAAGCAGGTTTTGCCATTTGCAAGTACAAAATAAAGGCACTTTAATTTTTCGGCAAAATTTACAATATTGATAGCATACATGTACTTCATCAACATAGCAGTATATATGGTGCCATCATCAAAGCATGGCTAGCATGTGATACCTTTTTTTCTAAATAACATTCAAATCGTTTGTTGCTGCTTATTATCATTGTATTACTTGGCCTGACAACTTTATGCTTAAAAACTTGAACACTGTTAAGAACTTCCAGTCATTTTCCTTTGTGTACAATGCAGATATTGGATATAATGCAAGTTGATATTCTTTTGGATTCAATTATAGGAAATTGCAAATGAAAATTGCATTTTAGAAAGTCATTGTTTTTGTGGTTACTTGCAGCAGGCAAATTGTCCTTAAATATGATAACAACCATTAAGAGCTGACTTTTCAGAATATTTAATGCCAGATAGTGTCCAAATATTTGCCATGGTAGAGTATCCATGAACCTGTGAGTAAAAGCTGTTTCAACATGGTATGCTCGACAAGATACTTCACAAGAAAGATATATTACAATAAGCGAGCTGCTTGACAGCCTGCTGTTCATATTTATTTCCATTGTGGTGGCAAATAACCACCACAAAGAGTGTCTTGACTCTGATTTAATAACAGGCTAAAGTGGTGAAATTTCTTGACTCAGATAGTCCGAGCTGGAACATTTATGCGTAATTTGAATAAGATTATTTCTCTAGCATCTACAAAATTTGGGAGGATTTGGTTACTATTACAGCACTATTACAGCGATACCAAACAATATTTGTTCCCAAGGAAGGAACCTGAGGAAGTTCAACGCTCATTTCTTACTGAATTATACTACGGACCTAGTCCGACCTTCCCTTCTTGAGATATCATGTTTACAAGCTGGGCGTCACAAACGCACACACATGCATACACACACACATATGCCATCATGAATGCAAATTGGTTACGATTATCATCGAAACCAAAAATCAGTGGGCTACTTTAAATGTACAGTATTTGTCTTTATCACACCTATTTGGTATCTCACACAAATACATGCTATCATTAACCTCAATGTAAATACAACTACATAATAATTGATCAAGTTTTATCACTTCCAAGTTTGGATCTTGGATTACCTCCTTGATATGATCTGTGCTTTCTTTTTGTTTCAATTTAAAGGGTTCAATAAAAGCTACACAGAGGTCACCTTCCCCTATGATTGCCAAAAATTGTACAGAACCATATTGTTGTGCAGCAGCTGTGAATTTGTAACATACTTGACAACACTTTGATTTCTTCCTATTAGTTTCTTGTAAAATGAACCATAGACGAATGAATCTGTGTTCTGAATGAAAATTTTTTAAAAACATCTGACAGATAAATCTGTTACCTGAAACTTTCTCTTAACTGCTGAGGATTCCTCAAAAGTCAAAATCCTTCTATAAAGGGAACCAATCCTGTAAACATGTTGAATGAGTCCTTCCCAACATGGACATAACACAGTTCTGCACTTCATGATTCAAGTCTAAACATTTTTCTTCCAAAAGTCGAATGCTATGAATAAGACCAATAGTATTTATAACTTGTGTATCAATACCCTGTGTACCATGCATATGCTGAACTAAAAAACCATTAAAATCTTTAAATATGAAGCAGTTATTCACAAAAAGAGGGCCGGTATAGCGAACACATCTCCCAAGATGTACTAGCTGGTGAACATTCATTGTGACATACCTTAAACTATATAAAGTTGGAAACTTTGTGACAAATTCTGCAAGACAGGTTTCAGCTATAAGAAAATCATTTTCATTTGTTGAGTTTTGTGAGAGAAGAAACATAGCTCTTACCAGAAGGCAGAAATGAATGTAATAAACTGGTTGCAGAATGTTTCTCAATATTGGAACCCCCCAGAAATACAAAAAGTTTCTATATTCAGATGCCTTCCAAAAAGCAATATCATCTAAGGAGCGAGGCACCCTAGTGATGGTAATGGTTGGTTTAATTGCCTTTAGAAGGTTGCACACTGTTTCCTTGTACTGATAAAATGAAAACTTGTTACTTTTATGTTCCCTGGAAAACCAAAGTGTTAGCATTAGTTTCATGACACCGGAGCAAACACCATTTAATAAGAAATGAACATATAAATATTTTCAGCGTTTAAATTTAGCGGTCGTCCAGGACGAAAAAGGCTGCCAAATGTGTATACACTTCCCCAAAAAGAACCTTGAAAATCAACATGTATCAACAATCACTTAATAATTTCTCATGTTTGTTAAAATCAAACACAAGAAAAATCCTATTGAAAATACTGATCCTACAATGTGCCTACCACATGTAAACAATCTTTGCTTTAGTCAACATTAGTGAAAAAAAAAAGTAAAGGCACGGAAATAAACACAGAATGTTTCAACTGTAAAGAATCCCTAAATTTGCTCAAAACAGTTTCTTATATGAGTCCCAATCAATTAAGTTACCCTTTTCAAAAGATAAATTACTATAGTTGTTACTTTGAAAACTATCTGTTCGCTGTACAATACAGTGCCATATTACGGACTCGGACAACCATTTGAAATTTCTTAAATTATACACTCATTTTATCGCATAAAAGCTATCCTTCCATTAATTGCCAACCCATAAGATGCTTTATCCACTATAAACTGTTGAATTTGTGATTTTTGTTGGCTCTGCAAACTGACACATTTTAAAAAGTAGAATGTTTGTAGTATGCCCAACCAGGCTTATATCATTTAGCCTTCAGAAAGGAAAAAAAGAATTGTCCTTTTAAAAAAAATACCTCATCTTGGATTTTAAAGATTTCAGTTTCATCTGAAGAGTGTGCATTCTCTGGCTGATCCGAGTCACACTGCAAATAAGAAATGAACATGACAGACATTCATATTATAATAATTATATGCGTCTATATCCTAAAATTGCAGCCCTTAAATTTCAAGCAGAACAAGCACCATTAATTGGCGCATTTTACTGACAATATGAAATAGAGTTAACATTCCATTCAGCTACATTCCAACTTCTTACAATTATTATTGTGGTAGAACTTAGAGAAGCAACGGTCGGTCAGTCTAACTTGTTCTGGAAACGGAAGTAGCCAGCTAGGTGTGTACAATGGCATGGACTCTTAATAACAGGTAGGCTACAACACTTGAAACAAGTCGCAGTCTTTCTTTTATCCATAAAACCTATTTTCTAACTAACTCTGGTATTGTTCCATGACTTCGCTATCTGACCTAAATTAAGCCTCTAGGCTATTTTTAATTTCGTTTGGAGCAAATTTTTGAGCGCCATAAAAAGGTAAAAACAAAGCAAATTGAATTCAAAATTGTACTCTAATATTATAATAATTTGAGCGAAAGTTGTTACAAGATGTCTGGAGTATACATCGATAAGGGGAAGTGAAGGTAGCGGATAAGTTATGAACTTACATCCGGCGTACTAAACTACCAAAGCCTCTGCAGACATTAGCCTTGTAAGTTGTAGGCTACTAATACTAGCCTGCTACTACTATTGGTATATAACGTAAGGCCTTTACAAAGGATAGGGTAGGCATACTTACAACCAAAGCAGTTAGCTGATCATCGGAATTCAACGGCATAGGCACCTTGGTTTTCCATTTAAGGTACGGACCTTTCCTTTTTCGAACAGCACCATGTTCCATTGAATCTTTGAGATTCTGATCCAACTTTTTAGTAGAAGATGACATGTTAAAGTTGGTCTATGTTGGGTGAAATCAACCGACTTCCAAACGAAGAAGTACTAAGTAGGCCTACGAGACTACTATCCAGGTACCGAACCTAGCCTGCGCGGCCTGGATAAACTAGATACGGTTGCTAGCTGAAACTACGATTACTGCGTGCCTGATTTTGTTTTCAGTGGTGCTGACTTCTTTACGGCTGGCCTAGTTGCCTGCCTGATTCCTTCATACATGGCCCCGATGTTGCCACTAGTGGAGGCCTGTTCGATGGAGGTGCTCAGCTGAGTCCAATAATCATTAGTACATTTCCTGGCAATCCTCTGACTCTCAGCCCTAGATTTCCTAAAGGCACTCAAGGTCTTAGCACTTGGATCTTGCTTCCATCTTATAAGAGCCTGTCTCTTGGCTGTTGTTGCAGGTTCAATAACTTTCAAGTTGGCATCATACCAGTCGGTGTTTTGTCTTTTCTCATTCCCAAAAGCATTAATGGCTGACTGGTGGATGAAGGAGCTAAGCTGACACCATCTTGATTCTGCAGTTTCATCAGGAAGAGCAGGACCAAAGTTCTTCATGGATGCGTTGAATTTGTGAGTTTTTGCAGTATCCGCAGTACAGGCAGTGTTGATCTTTGGGAGACCTCTTGGTTTGGCATGATGTATCCTTTTGGGCTGCAGTACAACTTTGCTGATGACTAGAGCGTGGTCGGTATCAGTCAGCGATATGGTAGCTGCGGGTTGTATGCACATCTCCAATGCGACTTCTTCTAGTGATGATCATCCATGACACTTTGTTTTTCTTTGTGCTGAAAGTAGGTGTTTGTAATGCACAAGTTCCTGTTGCAACAGAGTTCGCATGTGGGCCAGGAATCATGTTCAGCACCAACTCTTGCATTGAAGTCACCTAGCAGGTAGAGGTCCTCCGATTCTGGGAGTTGACCAATGAGCTCATCGAGTTCACTGTAGAATTTGTTCTTCACATCAGGATTGGCAGCGAGAGTTGGAGCATATGCAGCCACCAGGTTAACTATGCCCTTACTGGTGTTTATGCGGAGAGATAGCAAGCGCTCTGTTCCACCAACGAGAGGTTCTGTCATAGGCAGTAGGGATGACTTTACTGCAAATCCAACTCTATGTTCACGTCTCTCTTCCTTGGCTTTCCCTTTCCAGAAGAATGTGTAATCATTCTCTTGTACTGACCCATCATCTGCAAATCTTGTCTCTTGTAGGGCAGCAATGTCTATATTCAGTCTGCAAAGCTCAGCATCAATGGCGGCTGTTTGCGGATGTCGTTGATGTTCTGGAGATCTTCTGAAGTGCCTGGCGTCATAGTTCTAACATTCCAGCTAGCCAGACGAAGTGCTGGAAGTTTCTTCAAATTTCTTCTTGTGTTGCTGGGAACGTAGGTAATTCGGTCCACAGTTCAGGTGCTAAGCCCCTTGCACCCAAAGACGCATGTAGCCCGTGTCGGATCAGCACCTTACTGTCTGGGGGCTGCCCAATTTTGGCGGGCGGTAGCTGATCAGTGGAGTTACAATGACTCCTACCACCGACGAAGACAACCCGTGGCGTCTATCTCTACGACAATTGAGAATTGACTTATAACCCGTAACTGCTGTCTTCCGTGTTTTGCCCTTGTGTTGCTAGCACAAGGATGAAGTGTCCTCTCCATAACGCAAATCCTGGGCAGTTCAAATGGGGATCCTGAGTTGCCCAAGGTAGATCTTATACTTCAAGATCCCCCTCTCGACCTCACCAATGTACCCCAGAGGAAAGCAGAGCAGTACGTCTGGCATTGGGCTGGTTGCAGGAGTTGCCGGAAAGGTTGCCTATGACAATTCAGACCGTCTACGGGGCTTTGATAAAACGTAACAGTATATAACTTACTGCAAAAGTTACACTACCGTAGACTAGCCTAGGTCTCGGAGGAGCCAAAACATCAGGTAAAATATTTGTAATAAAACATCAGAAACTTTTAACAAATCTTAATTTGCAATAATATGAATAGAAAAATTATTACCTCAGCCATTATTTATCACGAAAGTGACACGGTACGCCCTAATAATGCAAATTGTTGTTCAATTGTTCATTATGACAAAAGTTCCTAGGGAATTGCATGTAGCATATCAGCGGTTGCGAAGTGTCTACTTCGCTACGCAAAAAAGAATGTTTTAACTCAAGTGTGCTGTGTGCCCAACCCTAAAAGGAATGGAGACCTTTGGGAGTCGATTTTGCATGATAAAAAAAAGAAATGAAGGGGTGCCTCCGGTCGATCCTCACATTTAAAACATGTAATTAGAACCGTCCATCTGGCGTCAGATTTAAGTCGGAAGTAGGATTTTTTTTTAAATAGTCTGTCCCACCTTGGATGAACCATTAAGAAAAACACCCGACCTTTATCCGTCTAGTAGGAGCAAAATCTGACGAATTCATCACATTCAAAGAAACTTTTTGAGAAGGGAATGGGTTAAAAAGAGTTCAAGGTATGCTCTATATTGGCCCCAAACATGCCAGATTTTCAAATATACATCACCTTAATTTGGTCCAAATTCTTCAACTGTTTTTTATCACCACCTTGGAGGAAGTTTACCTCATTGGGACTTTCGGTCATCTTGTGTGCATGCATGTTCATTTAGAACGTCTGAGAACAATTTTGAAAGTACAGACCTCCATGCAGGAAATGACTTTTTGAAAACTTCTAGCAATTATAGCTTGCCATAATTTGGGGCCTATACAGACTACCTTTAAGTCTACTCGATTACACACAGTTTTGACATGTTTGTTTTTTTGTTTTTTTAATTCTACGGCCTGTATATTCTGTTTTTTCCCTTGCAGAGTACATGCGATCAGCATTGAAAAATAAACTGGACCCCCCCCCCCATACACGAAAAGGATATTAACCGGAAATTCACGTGTCAAATAACTAACGCCCGGAGGGATCTGAAACTTTTGAAATAGACTTAATTGAACTCAATTGTTATATCATCATAACCATATCAGCTCTTGTCCTGTTCATGTTGGCTTTTTCTATCTTCTTCTTTTTTTTGGCAATTTGGCTGTTTTGTATTTTTGACGGAGATGCAATTTTTAAACTTTTTCACAACATTTTTGGTTTCGATAAAATCGTAACCTATGCATTCATGCAGGCGGAGACTGTGTATGTGTGCGTGGGTGTGTGTGTGTGTGTGACGCCTGGCTTGTAAACACGGTATCTCAAGTAGGGAAGCTTGGACCAATCTAATATTTGGTGTATATGAGTACCACATGGAGTAGATGTGCCCTATTTTTTGGTGCCTGTGAAGGTCACCAAAGGTCAGTTAGAGGCCAAAAACCAAAATATTAAAACAAGCAATAACTCCCATTGACAGGGTCCGACATGGTTGATATTTTGGGACTAGTTGTGAATGGGGTAAGGGATCATTTCAAAACATAACGGTCATGTGATCCAAGATCAACAAAGGTCAATCAGGGGTCAAAAACTAGTATTTTTGCAATAACTTGAGAACCAAATGTCCGTCAAGGTTGGGAGTTACGCTATTGTAATATCTATCGTGCATTTACTTGAAATCATCATGTTAGTCTGACAATTTGGCTATAGGCTATAATTGACTATATTATAATAGCTGGCGTGAATTTTGGGCAGATTCATCTCCATGCCAGCAGGTTCATGCAGGAAAGTAAATATGCATTACACATTCAGGACAATATTATCCATTGCTTTTGTATATAAAATTTCCTTCTACCGGGCCTACACAACAAACCACGCAGGACTGATAGCTATAGGCTACTTTATGCATTTTCTTATTGTATTGAAGTTATGTGTGATGCGGATTCCACGTAAGATCTATTTATAGGATAATTTGGAACGCTAGTTTTAGGGAGCATGGTTTAACGTTGCTCATAATGGATTCGCTTCTGGTGTGATACAAATAAAACATGGCATACAGAAGGTAAGGTAAGTTTGGTACAAAGGCGAAAAGTAAGCCAAAAGAAGAAAAGAAATTACAGAATTCTTTATATTCGGGAGAAGACATTTCCAATGTTTGATTTTCATGTCGAAAATTTCAGTCTTGTCTTGACTGCATTTTAGGACCTACACTAAGTTTATGCCAAGAATGTGATAGATGTGCACTATATACAGTAGCCCGTAACTAATGTGTTAGTTTAGTAGAAAAAAGGATCAGGAGGGACAATCAAGTCCCTATCAAGGACCCTATGGGGGAGGGGGAAAAAAACCGAAGACACAAAAAGTCATACCCGATTACAATGCTTAAAGTACTTGTCCAAAGCATTCTTAAACCCATTGACACTACTTGCAAGTAGCTGACTGCATGGACCCACATTCCCCTAAAAGGCTATTTATAATAGCTAGTGCAGTAAAACACTGCAGTGAGCTGCTAGCTCATTCCAACTGTTGTGTTTGTGATTTCATGTCAATATTATAGTATAGGACTTTCTGTAATGTACGTCATATACTGATAAACTCTTTGGTTTTCAAATTTCATTCACAATTGTTTCTCAATAATGATGATTAATATTTTGTTGAATTAAAGTGTTCTTCTTTTATAAAAAATATAAATCGTTTCTTCATCATTTCATGTGTGGGGTGAAGAGGCATTCATGAATGCATGGGACGGATAGGTTCCTAGTAATTTCATTCAAGTGATTGCTAGGGGTGGGGAGGGGGGGATCATTGGGAAGGACTTATACAAAATACTGTCAAACCAAATAATGTGAGGTGCATACAACTAATTTGCTTCATGATATAATTAAGGTAAAGAAGGTAATATAAGGTTGTTTTAAGTCAATTTAATCGCAAGGTTTGACCCTACGGTGTTGGGTGGGAAGCGTATATGTACGGCCGAGTCAATCATGAGGAAAACTGAAAAGCCTTCACTCTAAATCTTCAAAACAATTTCATAAATTTAAGGCTTCACAGTGAATACCAATATGCAAATTTAAGCCATCAAAGCCTGTGCTATTTTTTTCGCTAGATCTGATGCAGCCATACACCGAAGCCTTAGTGAAGGCATTCTTGGGGCAAATATAAGCCATCATTTGTAAGCATTCGAAGCTTTAATGAAGCCTTCATTTTAGGCTTCAGAGCAAATTTATGCTAGCATCAAGTCTGCAGAGCGAATGCCTATTTAAAGCTTGAAAGTGAATACTTATATGCAAATTTAAGCCATCGAAGCCTTAGCTGATTTAAATTTTTCGGCTCTGGTGCAGCCTTAGCGAAGGCATTCTTGGGGCAAATATAAGCCTTCATTTATAAGCATTTGAAGCTTTAATGAAGCCTAATGAATGCATTCATGTTTGGTAAGGGTAGCTATAAAGTAAAAGAGGAAGAAAGAATCCTTGATTAACAAATGAGTCCAACATATGTTTAAGCAAGTCACAAGTGTTTATTACTCATATCATCTTCAATGATACATCTTTACAATCCTTGGTATACAAAACAAAGCTGCTCACTTGACCATATCTCAATCGATTTCTGATAATAATCATCTTTACTACTTTCCCATTAACAGATCTTTCAGCAAACTCTTTATACTTTCTATGATAACCCTCATTCCCTCTAACTAAACTTCCTCATCTTAACCATCATCTCATTGTAACACAATAACAAATACTATTTAAACCCTCACAAACTCACGCACACACCTACAGATATGCAACTCTGAATTAACCTTTACTTCCAAAACCTTCATTCTTTCCATTTCCACTAAATCTCAAATACCTGTTGAGCACACTGTAAACTTAAAGGCACTCTCTCAGCTAGGAAATTGCTAATCTTGTCTCAACGTATTCCCCGATTAAAAAATAAAAACAATGCTGCCCTCTTCTCACAGCGGCAACATATTCATTTCTTTAATATGGCATTCTCATCCTTAGCTATAAACAGCATACGCAAATGGGTACCGTTACCGCGAAGGTATCAGGTTTACGAGATTCTAATGCGCCTCTCACAGTGTTGCGTAACCTATAGGCATACTGTGTAATTGTACTGTGTGCTATGCGAGTTATGCAATTTTTCGATTGGCGCTATATGGAACAGTGCATATTGTACTGCTGGGAAAACGCTATACCAGCTCGTAGGAGCAGGTAGCTGTTATGGAAGGAGTCATATGGGTCGTATGATCTCGTGCTGCCGATTT
>KN886917.1:67344-77560 GCA_000934455.1 Apostichopus parvimensis
ATTACAATGCAGGTTTTTGGGACGCTTGCGCGGGTCAGCGGGTTTGGGTGTTAGAATGCGGGTCCAACCCGCGAATTGCGGGTCAGTTGGGAGCTATGTGGTTGGGAAGGTTAAAGTGTTCTCTCAAAAAAAACCAAAAGATGAATGACCTTCGGCACAGGGATAAAGTGGACTCCTCCAGCTGCCTTTACTACATTTTACTGCATTACTACAAACATGGTGGCTTCCACAGCAACTCTCAACCAGAGTATGCTGTATTGGCCCCAAATAAACCAGATATTCAAATATGGTTACCTTTGGTCAAAGTTTTATTACCACCTTCGAGGAAATTTACCTCACTGGGACATTCAGGCATCTTATGCTTTCAATTAGAATGCCTTATAACAATTTGGAAAGTAAAGACCTCTAGGAACATTCTTTTTTTTAATATTCTAGCAATTATAGCATGCTAAATTGGGGCCAATACTACATAGCCCACCTTTAAAATATCCTGTAACCTACTCTGGATAAACACTATCTAATATGGAAGAAATGCTTTGGTTAGAGTATGAATATGGTCACTTTAACATTAAGAAATGCAAGTGAGATAGTGGTAAGTTTTCCCTGCTCATGGTTATTGTAGTTGAACTCAATGTATAGAACTGTACAGATGCAATCAATGTGTTAAAAATAAAAACATGTTACAATACTGACTTACCTAACTTTAGAATAAGCAATACAAACAATAGTAGGGCAGTGTTCCAAATACGGAATGCAAGAACATATACCCAAATAAGGTTCAGACCAATGAAATGGACGACCGGGACTTGAAAATGGACGACCGGGACTCAGAAATGGACGCCGGGACTTGGCAAAAAAAAACTAAGTCAAAAATGGACGACCGGGACTTGGAAATGGACGACCGGGACTTGGAAATGGACGACCGGGACTTGGAAATGGACGGTCGGGACCTAGAAATGGACGGTCGGGACCTAGAAATGGACAAACTGCACCTGACGAAAAATGGACACTGGGACTTGACAAAATATTATAAAAGAAATACTTCCCCGGGGTGGGGGTGTCGAAATTGATATTTTTAGATACCCCTGCCCCCCTCGACAAATTGGCGCCATTTTGGTAAAAATTGGAGGGGGTGAATTTGTGGGGGTGGGGGCCCCCTCCCCCAGTGCAACACTTGGTGGGGCTTCTTCAAACTTTTTTTACCCTTCCTTTACATCCTATTGATCACGTCATCAAAATTTCAGCTCATTTGCATATTCGGTTAATTAATTAAAATTCATTAACCTATCTGCCTAACACTAAATTACTCTATATACGTGGAAATACCGACTTTTATAATTTTGAGCGTTACCATGGTTACTGGGTCAATCCGATCTCCTCCCATCTTTTCAGGGTACCACCGCTAGGGTGTCACCTGTCCGAAATAGGATGAAACTTGTAGGTGCGTTACTTCTCCGGGGTAGAAGGGGGGTCATTTTGAAAAAAATATAAAACGGTCAAAATAATTAGTGTTACTACGTACGGGAAAATCCCGACCCTTCTACTTTGGAGCGTTACCATGGTTACTGGGGTGGTCCGTTTACGGCCATCCTTTCAGGGTACCACCGCTAGGGTGTCCCCTTTCCAAAATAGGATGAAACTCGTAGGTGCTTCTCATTCCCGGGTGATAGGGGGCTCATTTTGAAACAAAATCTGAAAAGGCATAATGATTTGCTATATACGTTTTTGAAAATCCCGACCCTTCTACTTTGGAGCGTTTCCACGGTTACTGGGGTGGTCCGACTACGGCCATCTTTTCGGGGTACCACCGCTAGGTAGTCCCCTTCCCAAATTTGAATAATACTTGTAGGTTGGTCTCTTCTCCGGGGTGGTAGGGAAAAAATCCGAAAAGTTCATAATAATAAGTGTTACTATGTACGGGAAAATCCCGACCCGTCTACTCTGGAGCGTTACCATGTTTACTGGGGTGATCCGATTACGGCCATCTTTTGAGGGTACCACCGCTAGGGTGTCCCCTTTCCAAAATAGAATGAAACTCCTAGGTGTGTCACCTCTCCGGGGCAGTAGGGAGGTCATTTTGATAAAAAGTACAAACAGTCAGCAAAAAACTCTTGGTAGCGTGCGCCATGGAACGCCCGGAAGGCATTAAATTCCCCCACCACTCCCCACGCCTCCGAACCGCCAAAATAATCTCAGATTCATCATCAGCGCCCCAAGAAGCACCAGAACAGGTGTATTTCGTTCGTTTTTGGAGACACCCACTTCGGCTCGTGCCCCCCTCCCAAAGGTTTTTGGCCCCCCATGCCCCCACACAACACCCAATTCCAAAATAAACTTCAGATTCGTTATCAGCGTGTCGAGAACAACCAGAAAAGATACACATTGCCCGTCTTTGCGACGAAAAGGCCCCCCCCCCAAAAAAAAATAGGTGTTTTTAACCGATAATGTTGTTATCATATATGGTTATCAGCCGATTTTTCAAATTAGGAGCGTAACTTTCGCAACTGCGGTTGGCAGAAAAGTCGCATCGTTTCCGGACATCGCCCGTTGGGTGTTTTATTTTCCACAATTGCATGAAACTTGTATGTTTGCAACGTTCCTGGTCAGATTGTTTTGGTTTTGTAAGAGAACATGCCGAGATCCCGAGTGTCCACTTGAACAGAATAAAGTAGACAGAGACAGGAATGATGTGATTGTTGATTTTATTATAAAAAAAATAACTCGAATAATGTGAAAACTGTAACTCCCCTCCCCTCCCGTCACCCCCCCCCACCCCTGAACCTCAAAAAAGAAATCAGTTACGAGCGATTAGCTTAGAAATTCTATACTGCAATTTAAGTGTAATTTGTTCCAGCGTCAGCTTGTTGAGGAGCGTGTGCTTGGTCGTCGGGTGTTGGTCCAGTGCCTCCTTCACTTGTCGTGTCGTCGGTGTCCTTTGCTCAGTAAAATAGGTCCAAAAAATGAGTCGCAAAAGCAACTCGTCGTTGTCGGTCCATGACGTATCCTGTCGAAGTCGTGTCCTATGTCGGATGCCCGTCCACATCTGGCTGTGGGTGCTCGTGGTCCCGTCCGCGAGATTTTTTTCCCCATCATTTGCATCATTTGCACACCTCGCTTCTCATTGGCTGGGGTCTGTATACATAAGATTCATTACAATATTAACTAGCAGCTGCTGCACTGAATCGCTCATCACATACCACATTTCACAAGGCCACTTTGCTACAGTCACATTAAAAAAGAAAACAGTCTAGCAGCAGAATGTAAAATGGTACGTGTTTGAGTAGAGTTAATTTATTTGTCGGCGTGTTATGCTTCGGGTGTAGAGGGTCTGTGGTTATGTATCGTACAACTCTGTTGCTGTAAATATAAAGAAGTTAAATCAAACCGAAACAGTTTGAAGATGATACAAAAAATCACCATATAATATAAACGTAAGACAATTTCTGTGTTCGATAACTATAATCCAAAGTGGCAGTGGTACTACTAACATGCGGCATGACTAAATACAAGGCCTAATTCTTTCGTATTATATCATCTGAAAACCGTGCCAAAGGGTGATAATAAACCGTTTTAAAGGGTCATAATTTAGAAAATCAAATCAATGTCTCTGCTCAAAATTAAGAGTCTATCAGTTTAAATTTTAAATGCATCTCAAGTAAATAGTCAAGCTAGCTGTCCAATGTTTTTAAGCAGTTTTGAAGCAAGCAAACGCCTGATACTTATTTGCGTACATTGCCATCGCAGTACTCTGTACAACAAGTTCCACCATCACTTCGAAGCTTCACCCTTGTCAAAACTAACTTATTCGATTTATTGGCTTTTCAGCTTTGGATCATCAACCTAAGTTATTCTTACCTTACAATGAGACGTGTACACATACAGTCCATGGTCGCCGTATCATGTTTTACGAACTTATGGATGTAAATGTCAACAAACAAGTCCGCGCAAAAGCAAAGAAAAAAACATTTCAAATTTTTTGGTTAACAAAGTTGTTTCAAGACAGTCACCAATTCATACAGTACGTGTATGCGAATCACTATCCATTGAGTGCACGTGTATGTTCTTGTGCATACACACACGCATAGCGTAAGCAAGAACTTTCAATTCAGCATCAAAAGCCAATGAGAAGCGAGGTATGCAAATGATGGCCTTTACCGTGCTGGGAAAAAAAAATCTCGCGTCCCGTCCGATTGGTTGTCGCTCTCCTGCAAGAAAGAAAAACAGAAAAAAAAACAGATAATCATAAGACATCCGATTCCTCTTCCTTACTGCAGTTTCTAATGAAGGGTTATTTACCTGTTTATTTTTTTTCCCTGGCTGCTGCTCCCCGAAACTCTTCCCCACTCGGCCCAGGACCGTATGTCGGCGTCTTGCTCTGTATGATTAGAAAAGGAAAAAAACCGTTTACACGTTTGATTACCTTCTGTATGGTTCAAAACGAAATCCTATTGTATAACTCGTACCTTCTGGGTCACGCTCCTAATGACATCAGCAGTGTCCACAGCGTTCTGTCTCTTCTTGCTAACCAAATAGTACTTTTGCTGCACCTTTTCTGTATGTGTCATGTGGGATGCCAGAGTAGGTAAATCCTGCGGTTGTTCTTCGAAGCACTGAAAAATGTAAAACGTACAAAGTCATTTACACCGGTTTAGAATGTTAACGCTAAGAGATATAAAAAAACACGATCTTTTTCTCGATATATCGAGATATATCGTTCACTGCGAAGCTAACTTCGTTGTCAAAAACACCAGTTTTTTCTTACCTTGGACACGATCGTTTTTCGGAGCAACGTCGTTGAGATGGTTGACGTCAAACCGGCGTTCGCCCAGCACGCACTTATGCACCTAGTGACCCGCTTTGAGGCGATTGGTTCGCCCGAGTCGTATTTGACCCACATGGGTCCATCGACCACTTCCCACTTATTTTGGGGGATTCTGCCTCTGTGGGAAATTGAAATAAAGTTACGGTTATCACTTTGTTACGAAACTAGCAAATGTGGTGCCGATTATCTCCTCCATATAAAAAGTGAGGTCCATCACAAGTTCCCGGTTTAGGGCCAGGGTTGCCGCCCCGTAGGTTGTGGCCGTCTTGTGGTCTGCCACGAGCATCGTCCACATGTCCTCTCCCCTCTTGTTTCTCTGCCTTCTGGCCTTCATAAAGTTGCCGACGGTCATGTTGGCTACAGCCGAGGCCCTCTGTTTATTCCCCAACACCACCTCAAGCATGAGGTAGTTCCTTATTTCATCATGTGTGCTTCGGTCGACATTGCTATCCCTGTCGCACCTCCGCAATTCCTTTTTGAGAGCTTCTCTGTATGCGGAACTGTTTAAATGTCTGTCAAATAAAACAGTGAATGGTGAAATATGAATAAAATCAATTTGAAATCGATTGTGAGAGAAAGAAGGCATCGACGTAAATGACATTAAAATACGCTTAATTTTTAGGGAGCCAGTTGTCCACCTCTAGAGACAGAAAAGAATCCAAGTCATATTTCCCCCTGTAATATTACTTACCTCGATATCTGCGCTGTCTATCAACAGCTCGTCGGCCTCTGCCTCCATCTTCCCCTCTCTCTGTTTCCTTTGTTTGTAGACGGATGATTTTATTCCCGATAGGCAAGTCTCCGACTCGTTGAGTTGCTCATCCGTCAATACCTTCTCGAGGCGCAACCACTTCAAAAATTTGATATAAGCAAAAATATATGCAGCCACGGTCCCGGCTGCTGTGCCCTGTCCTTGGGCATCTGTTTGAATATGAAATTAATATGTGACCTTGAACGGAACTGGGCGATGGTCCCGTCCCTGTAACTGTCCATCCGGCTTATCTTTCTAGCGTGTTCCGCGGAGTTCTCGTTGTCGAGAGACCCACCTTCTCGACCCCGGAGTCATTTTCTGTAGGCGGTTGTATGGGCGCGTACAAACTCTTTCCTCTGCTCCTCCTCCTCCTGCTCCACCTCCTGTTCCTCCTCTTCCTGCTCCCTCTCTTCCTGCTCCTCCTGCTGCTCCACCTCCTGCTCCTCCTGCTCCTCCTCCTGGATCTCCTCCGACGAAGATGCCATGACATATGGTCTCTTTTTTATGGGTCGTTTGGTACGGGTGGTCAGGTTCACCTCTTCATCAGACTCGGACGAAGAGGTCACGGGCAGGTCATTCATTCTCCTCATGATCCTCTTCCTTTGTTTCTTAGTCTTGTCAGCATGCACCCTGTACAAGTGCTTCCTGACATCTCCCCGGTGCTCCAGGCAGACTGGACACTGGCGCAATCCGGATTGGGCCTTGTATTGGCGGCCCTCTTTTCCTCCTGGGCCATCTTGGCCATCACTGGGCTTCTCTGCTTTACCTTGTGCACCTGCCTCAAGTGCCGCGGCAGTTTGTTGTAAGCCACAAGGCAGATAGGGCATTGCTTGGGGGTAGGTCTCCATGGGGTTCGCTTCGATGAATCGGACATTCTGTGTAAAAGAATTTTGAAAGAAATATGGAATGATTCCACCAAAATATCTCTTTGTGTTCATTACGGCAGTTAATTTTATTCAAAGCTGAAAAATTGTGTCTAATATGTAAACGGTGATCCAAGTCAAATGGCTCTTAAAATGCTCCGTAGATATAAAAATTTGAACTTAGCGTTGTCAGTTGAACACGTTACAGGTCAACGACCTCGTGTGTTAGGCAGCGAACCTTAAGCCTAACCTTACACTAATTTCTTAATTTAAGTTGAATGTAACGATAAACCTTCATTAAAATAGTTCGTAAATGATCTGTGTTCTAATATCTACTAGTACGTACCTTAAATCTTGCAAACTCTCTTGGTGGAAGGGTTGGTTTAGGGTTAGTTTTACGAGAGGACGTTAGGGTTAGCTCTAGACACATTGGCGACAACGGTAGTCTAGAATGGACTTAATTACGATCAGTCCAACAAAGTGTAAATTTGCTTTAGAAGAAATTTAATATTCACAATCAACACCCAATTCCAAAACTTCAGATTCGTGATCAGCGTGTCGAGAACAACCAGAAAAGATACACATTGCCCGTCTTTGGGTGAAAAATTATTTTCACCCCAAAAAACCGTTCATGCATATTCATATTTGGTCGGTTGCAAACATTAATGTGGTTAGAACTACAAAAACAGGTCTAACGAAAAATATACAAGTACTGATCACTGTATTTGTCATGAACCTTTACGAAAAATGCCTGCATTCCATTTCTGTTATTTTGCAAGCTTATTATTGATCAAAGACTGTAAACAAAGAAAAGATTGTACTTCATATATTTCAAGATGAGCTCAGGCAGTATACTATATATACCTTAATCCGGCATCATATAATACCGGGGTTGAGACATTTTAATTGTAATAGTATAAATGCAATTGAAATGTCTCAACTAAGGTTTTCATTTTATAATTTGTTTCGTTTTTTGTTTTGATAACGTTATTTGTGTTGTAATAAATATGTCACGAAAACGTTTTCAGGCGATTATTTCAAAACATGTTTTCGTTAAAACATTAATATAACATTAATATCTCATAAAAAACGTTATGCCGACGTTTTTATAACACCACATTTATCGTTATAAAAAACATATTTTAGAGGCTCTTTTAAAAATGTTATAATAACGTTGTGTTTGCTCGTGCCCCCCTCCCAATGGTTTTTTGCCCCTCACGCCCCAACACAACACCCAATTCCAAAATAAACTTCAGATTCGTGATCAGCGTGTCGAGAACAACCAGAAAAGATACACATTGCTCGTCTTTGCGACAAAAATTATTTTCACCCCAAAAAACCGTAAGTTTTTGCCGAAATTGCCCAAAAAATGGATTTCGTCAAAATGACGTCACAGGGGGTAATTGATGCCCAGGAGCCCAAATCTGCAACTCCCAGGTCCATATCTGCTTCCGTTCGGGAGATACGAGGTCCCAAAGGACCCGATAGAAATACGTGTTCTTCATACGTGCAAAATCGGGAATTCCCGCCCTTTTTGACCCCCCCTCCTGTCCTCTCTGAAGTACCCATCGACATGAAATTTTGACGTGGAGTAGAAGACACCCTTGTCATTGTCATACACTAATTTCGTGTATTTTTGCTATGTGGGAGACGAGAGTCGTAGCTACGTGTAGACAACTCATACGGTAGCATTAATCTTCGGGAAGGGGGTATAGTCTATACGTTTTTGAGGTCCCCCCAAAAATAGGTGTTTTTCACCGGTAGTAGCTATGATAACCCTAAACAAGGACGCCAGCGCCGACGTCAAGATTTGAGTAGCTTTTTTACCACCTTAGGTCAAATGGAAATCAGGAAAAGTTATAATCGATGGATAGCCCTGTCTGTGACCTTTTCTCACCGGATGTCCCGTTCCCACCTGGTCCCCGCTTTTGATGTAGCGTGACGTCACATCGACCCACTTTTCGACATGTCTGTACCCATATCTCAACGACGGAACATTCGATCGTTTCGAAAATAGCACCAATGGATTCGGCATGTCCGAAACTATCGGGAACAATATTTTCATGTATTTTGCGCGATTTCTAATTTTTGAGGTCATCGGCTGGGGGCGCTATTTTCGGCGAAAAATTCAAAATCACTCAATTTGCTCGAAATTCCAGATTTATTTAAAATTAATAATTAGAGATTATATAAACGTCGTTTGATCCGCTTCCAGTCTTTTAATGTTTTTTAAATTGTTTTTTAATATTTTCTCACGAATATTTTAATTAGGCCGCCATTTTGTCAAATATTGATGAAAATTTTTTAAATTCACAGAATCGATAGAAGATGTCTCCACATATTTTTGCTGGTATTTACAAGGCAATCGGTCATCGAGTTGATTAACAATCGATGATATTGCGTTTGGTGACGTCACTTCCGATCAGAAACATGGCCAAAAAAACGTAACTTATTTTGTACAACCTCAAGTGCTTAGTCTTCGGTGTGAGTTACAGATCGATAGCTCATTCCTCCCGTCTCAGAAACGCACCTTTAGTTGAAACTTTAAAGCGCCCTTATTCCGGAAGTAGACGACATAAAAAAATAATAAAAATCATCACGTGATAGTACGCATCGAGTTACATCACGCCCTAAATTTTTGTCTCGAAAAACCATATCGTGTACACACAGGAGTCGAATATGCTAACCCCAAGCTAACCTCAAGCAAACCTAGGGGTTGCGGTTAACTTTGAATGGCAGCCATCTTGGATTTGAATGACCTCAGGTCCAAAAAAAACTTTTTGACCATTTTTGGTGGTCCGACTCATCATAACCGATAAAAAAAAAAATTTGATGAACTAAATTTTTGACCTCCAATTGACCTTTGACCCGGTGACCTCATGGCCGAAATTTTTCAGGTGACCATTCCTTATGACCTCACACGTCATCGTTGCAAGTTTCGTGGAGATCGGTCACTCTCACGATTTTTGACATTTTTGGGAAGGAACGACATTTTTGACCTTTGAACCGGAAGTGACATTTACTTGCCCTTTGCATATGTCAGTGCCCTATTGACCCTTAACATCCACAAGAAATTTGGAGGTCAAAGGTCAAAGTTTACGATTTTTGACCATTACCCTAAGGGTGGTCATCTACCCAAATAAAATGTTAAGGTAGTATACCAAGTCAACTGCATTTTTTGGCTGTAATAAAAAGTCAAGTGACCGAAAGTGACCCAAGCTTTGAGGGGGTGACCTATGAGATCAGTTCCACCCTTTGACCAAAAATTGGACCTATGGATCCCCCACTTTTGGAGATAGTCCCCAAAATATGGACACTCGGGACCTAGAAATGGACACCGGGACCTAGGTACACATAACGTTAGCTATTTTTATGGTCACTTCCGGTCAACTTTTTTTATGAATTTTTTCACTTTGGGTTACTCTACTCGTCCAGGCGCATCTTTATAAATAAAAAAAAAATTTCGTAGGGGCAAAAATTTTTTTTACCCCCCAGGGAGGTCCCGGGGGGGTGGGACTGACGAAAAAAAAGGTGGTGTTAGGGGTCGGAGGTCCCGGTTGTCCATTTTTAGGTCCCGGTCGTCCTTTGGTCCTAATTAGGGCTAGGAGACGCCATGCCTCCATTGTGGAACTTCTCCATGATAAGTATAGCAGCTTTACATGCAAAAGAAACTTTGCCAAAACTTCAAAAGACCCTATAATGTCCCCTGCATTTCAAACATCTCCATCTGCCACTATCTCCATCTGCCACTGGGGTTATCATGAGAGCACTGAATGAACT
>KN886917.1:94360-106919 GCA_000934455.1 Apostichopus parvimensis
GCTATCGTTTTTTAAAGTTACTATACCAAGTTGGGAGTATTATAGGCAATACTCTAATTTGGGATAGAAAGACTTTAAATTAATGCGTACATTTTTTCTTTGCATGTGGAGAATCATCCACAGCTAAAGTGGCTATGCGGATTGAAAAACAAGTGAAGCAAAGTAAATACCCTAGCCTATGCATATTAGATTTTAAAAAGTAAAAGAACCCTATGCCTTAGTAACTTAATTCATCTTGGAGTTGCTCAGCAGATTCGAGGTTATTTCACCACTTAAGAACCCATTCTCAGACCAAAAAAAAAGACAAAACTGAAATGGCTCCGCTCATGAGAAGTTGCATTTCTTTCGAGTTTAATTTTCTTGTGGGGAGATCTCCCTAGCAAATCCATATTACACTTATGTAGGCTAAGTCCTATTCATATTTGCAAAGCTACCAAATCATAAACCAAACACATGATACCGCAAACTTCCATACTGATAATGCTTAGTACTACTTAGTAGGCGAATATAAGTAGAAAAGCATAAATAACACTTCATGAAATGTTCGGCCTAGGCTAGGCTACAGTTTGTACAGCAGCCTGCATTGCAGTAGCATGGACACTGCGGAGTTCAGACACCTAAGCCTTATAAAGCCCCAAAACTTTATTTCATGGTATAAATCACCTGAAACTATACTTGATATGGTTGGGTCATTTTGGAGAGAAAATAACTGTAGCTTCGTAGTTTTTCGTGCAATTGGCTCTTGCTGTAGGTTGTCTCATCGTGAATTTCTTAGGGGTGTCCGAACTTTGCAGTGTTCCAAACTTCGCAAAACTGACTATACTACTACTGTACTAGCCTATGCCTCTCGGTGTATTAGTTGCCTTAGTTTGTAGGACTAGTAGTAGTAGGCCTAGCTAGCATGATGTATTGAACAATATAACAAGGAAGCCTACAGTAGACCAAACACTTCGGCCGGAAAACAGTATACTGTAGGGCCTAGCCTAAATATATAACGTTAGTCGTTAGCATAATTTGCTGCCTACCTTCTCGTATGATCTGCCATGCCAGTAAATGCTCCGCGAAGGTAGCATTGGTCATTTTGTCGATCCCCGATCTCTGTTCCAGTAGATCGTTTTTGGAGACCCAGTTCACGTACGTAGCACCAGCTCAAGTACACTTTTCATGCATCCAATTCTCTGTCCGTTTTTCGCTCACTGCTTTTGGCATCGGGACCCACAATAAAGCAACCTGTGCCTTCCACCTAAACAGCGCGGCGTACGCGGCCGCAATATACACGTTACGTGTGTTATGCTACCACTGCATGAAACTGTGCTATACATTACGTATATTTACATACAGGATTTACACTGTACAGTGGCAGTATATTACAAATACCGTGTCACGTGAGTAACGGTGGACCAGCGAAACCTATGAAATTGGCCCGCCCTCTAAAAATTTCCTAGCTGAGAGTGTAAATTTGAAGACAGAATAGCTACAAAATGGAGGATGTCTAACCACGCTTACACCATAAACCACACGAACTCAACGAACAGTTCGAGTGTTGTTTACATCCAGCGTTCACGATATGACGTCACCCCTTCCTTAGCTGATTTCACTTTTTTTTACAAGGTTACGTAAAGTAGCCAATTTCTTTTACAATTTTTTCGCGAACGACTAGGTTTTATGAAATAAAAGTTATATTTTTGTAAAACAAATCCTCCAAATTAGCCATTCAATAACCTGGAATACCCCATGGCAGGACCACTTTAAGCATACAATTAACAATTTTGGGATTTAATGTCTTGCAGCTTTTTTTTTTGAGTTCTCAACTCGTTTATTACCAGTTAGTTCATTTTATACAACAATATGAACATTTTTCTGAATGTGACATAATGAACATATAATCATACTTCTTTTCCTCTTCTTTTGCTTCTGTCAATGTAGCATAATAATACAAAGATATGTGACAAACATAGTAGTCATTTTCCTTACTTCAACACAATATATATAACCTGAATTTTAAAGTACTGAACATAGTGATATAAATAAATGAGAGAAGGAGGAAATTAATTAAACAGAAAGGGACCATTCTTAAAAGCTACTTTACAGTCATTGAAAGAAAAATGTTTATTGCTACCATTGTTAGCGATGTTCTTTTTGACTTGCAGGAGGAACTTAAACTTGTACAGAAACTCATATAAACTAAGGAGGCTCAGAGGTCAACTTTTTACTGAAGATATAATACTTCATGTGCAAGATTTAAATTTATATGGGTGCCGTTGAATTGATTTATATCCAAAAAAGAGATCCTGCTTTGAAAAGATAAACTGTTCCCCTAAAATACTCTGCTCGATATCCAGAATAAAGATGGAGGTTATCTCAAAACCCCAGAACAGACGATCAATAGTTTCTTCACATCTGTATCAAAAAGTGCATTGTGCATTATCCTTAATTTGCAAACCGTGAAATAGGTAATTAGTGCCAATGATGCAATAGATAAACGGTGTGGAAATACTGAACCTTAGGAGAGAAAAGGAAAGAGAAAAATATTTCGCCATTGTTCATCACTTAAATTAAAATCACAGGAGCGGGTCCATTTATTCAAAAAGGTAGGGGGAGAAATAAAGGAGTTAACTAACTTCTTGTAAATACACATGGAGAGGTCAAAAGGGGTTGTATGCAAAAATGGGCAACAGTGCGGATCCTGTTATTCTTCCAGTGCCTGGGGATAACAGAAATAAGGTCATAAAATAAGGTGAAGGGAAATCTTTTAAAGAATGAATAAGTTCAAAGTTAACAAAGCTTAAAAGTTTATATTCGCCATCTAACAGATCGTTGATGGTTATAACACCCTTGTTATACATAAAGCTGTAACACACTGTCTTATTAGTTACCTTTATACTGGATTTATTCCAAATAATTTCGTAATGGTAATTATTTTCTACAGGTCTAAAATTGTAATAAGCCCAAGCAAAGCAGACATCATTAATGAATGAATTAGGAATAACAATTTCCTTACAAGAATATAAAAACATTTAAAAAGAAGATCCTTGCCATATTTGTTCAAATAAAGGTAAAAAAAGAAGGTTTCCAATCAGCATGTGTCGCTTCAGTATACCGTCGTACTCACACACATTTCAAGCTACGAATAAAATAATGAATATGGATGGCATTTAGGCCACCCAGACTGGTAGGGGCAATGAGCGTATTACACCTAATTTTATCGGGTTTGCCACCCAAAACGAAATGAAAAAATAAGTTCTCTAACTCTCTTTGATAAAGGGAGCAGGGGGATCAGGGACTATCTGTCCGAGAAGACAAACTGAGAAATACCTAAAGATTTGAAGATTGTGATCTTGCCTATATGGGTAAGTAACTTGCAGATTTAATGCCAACAGAATAATGCAGAATAATCAATAAATGCAGAACATTTTAATTGCTCTTGGCAATAATTTTTAGGGTTACTGTAAACTCAAAGATGCGAAAGAAGGACTATTTTAAGTTGAATCAGTGCAGGGTACTGTTTTTTATGACTAGCAAATAGTGCCCGTCAGATATTCGACATTTTAAATATGTATAAATCATCTAAATATTACTTTATATCTTTTACAATCAGGTGCATGGTTAATACGCAATATAACTTCATCCGATCATTGTTTACTGTAGGATGATGGTCTTCGCTGAGAACCGAGGTATACAAGTTGTGAAACAGACTCTCCATTTCAAACATGCAACATATAACCTACTAATGAGTGAACCAAGGTCAGCTATTCCGAAAAAAGAAAACACTTCCTTCTCGAAAAATCTTCAGCTTGCAAGTATCTGGTGGGTGGGTTAAATTTTACAGTGACTTTCACACACCGTGCGTTGCTGCATACTATAGTCGTCAATGCAATGTAAAAAACCGTTGTTTGCATTCCGAGTTAGTAATTAAGAACCACATATGCGGCAAGGTGTCTGTGGTATATGCATAGGGACTGAATAACTGATATGCCCCTTAATGTTTCCCTGAAATCCTAAGAACGAAGATGTCAAATATTCTTTATGAATGTCCTGGCATTTCTTATACAACTGTAGTTTCGCCATCATCAAGATCGTTTTGCTTTTCTACAGACTTGTACTGGTTCGAGGTTTCAGAAAAGGCCAAATAGAGCGGGTTATCTTGCATCTCTGTGTCTTTCGAAATAACTTCAGTTTTCACATTATCCTGGTTTGAAATGGGAATATCCTGCACATTTTGGTGAAGACGCAACTTAACTATGATAACGACTAAGACGAAAGTAATTACTCCCAACATTGAAGTACATGTTATCAACACAACACTAACTGACTTAGAATCAGACGGACATGGCACTGTCTCCTGTTGGCCTACGTCACGACGCGCAACAGCAACCACGTGGGCCCGAGTGTCGTAAGATGAACATTTAACTGTATGAATACCATTACCACCTATTACTGCTTCAGCTAATCTGAGGCTACTTTCACCAGCAGTTTGTTTTATGGTTACGTTCAAGCTCACCTTCATCGTGTGGGTTAGCTCGTTGAAGTTCATCATGTTACCATTGGCTCCAATGACTGTCCAGTAAGTCAATCGAGGAGGCATGGTTTTACAGACAAAAGTCAAGTCCTCCAAATCTTCGTCAGTGAAGTTATCGGGTGAAATAGCAACTTCCAGCTCTCTCAAAATCGTCATAGGCGACGTGTGTTCATTTGAACAATCTAACAATCTAATTGAGTAAAGTTATAGGGTAGTGTAACCTCGTGGAACGTAAAAAAATTTCCCTTTTTGTTTTGCACGTTTCTAACGCAAGTGATTAGAACCTTTTCTCCGTAATACCCCAATCCACCAACACTAGATATTACAGAATCGTAGCGAGTGTCTATTTTAGTTATATTTACCGTAGTTTCTGATTCGAACAAAATCATTACGACTCCTGTAGAATTTGATGTTTTCCTTGACTCGAATCTTTGACGACAAGTGAACATTCCAAGGGGGTCAATCTTTGTAGCAGTCTTGCTTATCCTGTTTTCTAAAATTTCCTCAGCTTCAATCTCGTCCGAATGGTTACGAAAGAGTGTCAGATTGGAAGGAAATGGTAATAGAGAAACGCAAGTAATCCTTACCTCGGGTTTATTCGATTGCTTCGAACCACGCAAGACGTAATTCCTGACCCCGTTCGCTATGCGCTTGATACCAACGTTGACGTCCAGTGTTATTTGGCCATGTGATGGCACAGTGACTACAGTCAACAGGTTAAGCAAGAGCAGAGTGCAGATAATGCGATCGTTAGCTGATCTATCCATCATAGGTCTGTATGAAGCGCACATGTTACTCTATCCTTACACAGTGTCATATGGTTCACTAACGATGATATCAAGGAACTGTAACAACGTATGACATATCCTGTCCTCAATAGCTGAAGTTCAAACTTGTATCTTAAAGCATCATAGTATAAACACGTTTCCGTAGACTCACCTATATTTTCATATTTCAAACGAAAGTTTATAAACAGTTTAACCATGTTCATGTGGTGCTCATGAGTACGCATAGACTTAGTGAACCACTTTTTTTTAATCTTCCAAAAAACTTTGAAGTAAACGTTTATGAGAACAACGCCAACTTTATCAATAAATCATAAAGTCCGAGGTTTTAATGTCTTCTTATCAGAATGCATGTGCTTAAGGAATGTTACAACTGATGCAGAATTTGAGAAATCATGATCCATAAAACATGTGTATAATTTCAAACAACAAAAGCTATGAACGAGTTTGGGTTGATAAAGAACATGCAGCCTATAGTAGGCCTATGTTGAAATCAGTATATTGAAAACGGTCAACAGTCATGCACATATGCCGAAATTGTATCGAAGTTGATTTTGATTGTAGCTCGCTTTAACTCTGCATGTATTGCAATACCTAGCGTATAAGTTAACAGTGGTACATGTTGGTACATGTTGAAACCAACAACATTACATCTAATTGTGTATCATGTTTGCAGTCTTTTTTGCAGCAGAACATCCTACCTTATCCCAAACATCACCCCTTTATCACCACCGTATCACAGTGACATGAGATCGATAGCGTCATACCCAACCTTACCCAAGTAGCCTAAGTAAATGAAATCTTCTTTTCCTAGCATCTTAAGACAAATACAAATAAGACGATTAGTCCGAAAGAGACCGTGAACAACCAGTTCAAATCTACATAACGCTTTAAAGATGTTGAAACACAAACACCGGCATCATAATGCACATATCACATGTTAAAAATCCTGTTCAGCAATTGCCTTGAAACAATTAAGAAGGCTGTGTATACAACTACTAATAGGCTAACAGTGTCTTCCTTAATGTACACTGGCCAAGCAATACACAAACGTGATACTTATTACTGTCGATCAAAGTGAGAGTTAAACCTGACACGTATGATTTTTTGGGGGGGAGCATTACTTTCTTTCGAAAATTAGGACTTGCTATAATTTAGATTTCCCCCTCCCTGTGATAGGATCCCCATACAAATTCGTGATGCTCATGGAGTTCAATGACCTGTCAATTCCTTGCAGGAAGTTGGTATATGACTATGCCTTTATTCTTGGAATCACATTGCTTTTTCCTCCATGTGTACCAAGAAGAGTAAACCACTGCTTACCCCATAAGTCAACAGATACAGTACTAAAGCTGTCCCAGACGATGGGGGTCTTCCACAAACAGGTGCCCTTTGTGTTCACCTCTCTGTCTATGAGACTCATTTTCAAGGACTTTGTCCCAAAGTTGTTGAAACATTGTTTCTTAGTGATTGTTTAGTAATGTTGATGTTTCCAGATAATGAGTTAGCAGATCAGCTATCAGCTATGAGGTTCATTTATTTTCCTTATTTAGGCTGGGCAGGAAGTTGTCTTAGGGATAATTTCCCCTGGCTCTATATAAGGAGGCCGATTTAGCAGTGAACTGTGTGCCACTCACTTGACAGCTCTCAGCCTTCTAGGACACAAGTATGCTTTCACTTCATTGTAAGTATGCTGTTTATTTAAATGTAAGAAATGTCCTATTTACTCTGTGATGTCTCCACGCACACGGAGATGCATTGTGTAATTTATTAAACGTGTGTTCCCTTCAATATGAACATATAGCCAATGCTGTATTGTGTACTCTATAGGTTACACTACGCCTATATGTTACCTAAAAATTAGGAATTTAACTTTTGTGGAATTCATCAGCTAGATCATAGTTGATGTATGTCCTTAAGTTCTCTTTATGTCAGTTCGTGTCAGAAGCTAACCCTTGATAGTTTTGCTACTGTTTGTTTAGTGGCATCAATGTCATTTATAACAAAGACGTTTATTATGTAAGGTATATGTGATCTTATATTATGCTAGGTATATGTGATCTTATATTATGCTAGGTATATGTGAGTTAAATGAAATATGATATTTGCTGGAAACATATATCACTTATATTCAGCCTTAATAAGTAATTATTAACTTTGGAGTTTGTCTCATGTTGTAGTAGAAAATCAATCCATATTATTATTATTATTGAGCCCCGTTATTGTTTATTATATTAAATGTTTAAGTTAGGCCACTCACTTGACAGTCCTCAGCCGTCTAGGAGGTCGTAGACAACATTATTAGAAATTACTCGTTATTTCTACACAGGTTTTTTATATTTGGGTGGGCGAGATGTGCTAACGCCCTGGTATAAGATGCTCACCAAGCCATGATTTGCCCCAAACCAGGCGGACGGGCCGAGCGGGTCTGAAGCGAGGAATGAACCCTCCTCCCCTGAACAGTCTAATGTCCGAACTTGGATACAACTAATTGTGGTTTATAGTTTAATGTGGTGAAGAAGATTAGTTTAAGTTTATTATTTCTCATTATTTCTTCTCGCTTCTTTTCCTTGATTTAAATTTTAAATACATTAATTGTTTAACCATATAATATGCCTTTGTGTGTTCAATTCCGTTTGTTGTTACATGACTACAATCAGTAGTTAGTTATACGGCACGAGGTATATGATGATTATGTGCCTGACCCAGTATGTCGGTGCAGGTAACAAATAGTATCGTCAACAGCCGAGCTGAAATAAGTTGAAGCCGCGTCTAAGATCTAGTCTGTCATGAAACAATAACTTCGACTTTTTTATCACATCGCACACTTCACAAGAAAATAAAACGGATTTCTAAAGTTTCGTTGTGCACATTTTAGCAATCAACCACATTCCTCGTTTTATTTCAAAACAATTCTACCCTATATCATATTTAAAAAACGGGTTCATGTACAATCGAGATTAGGCACGTTTGTTCCTTCTTTTTCAAAAGATATAAATAATCGGTCCCACTAGCAAGTAAGTAAATTAAGCATATTTTCGTAAGATTTAGAAGAGAGATCACTAATATTTTTACTTTCTTTCTCGTATAACATCTTTTCTCCTTGGTCACTAGCTGAGATGACAGCCTTGCTGTTCTTCTAGTGTCATTCATATGTTAAACTTCCTACTGTAATGTTATTTTTAAATTAATAGTGTATAAACATATGAGAAATAAATTTGAAATTAAAAAATCTTGAATTGAAAACATTGAAATTGAAAACATTCTCTTGGAAAGTCTATTTTTTCTTCTATGTTTGTGTATTTGACATGTATAGTACAAACTTTCATAATATTTTTCCTTTTCTTGTATTTTTACTTTTGTTTTGTTGAATAAAGCAACTAAAGTAATTTTGATACTTAATATTTCCAAACAGTGGGAGTATATTCAAAATTTCCAGAGGCGAATGAATTTATATAGGAGAGGAGCTGACCTGGGGTTATTGAAGCCGAGTTCAATGAATGGGGCTTTGGATGTGCTCCTTCCCCAGACCCAAAATTAGACGTCCAATGGTGCTTTGAAAGGCATAGTTAAACTATATACTTAAGCATTTTATAGGAAGCTGTAAGTGCGAGATTGTGCTGACTGAAAATTCCCCGGCTAAGTTAGTCAATGAGCTGAATCTTTATGGGAGTTCCAGCTGCAAAAGGAAAGTACTTTATAAAGGAGGGGAGTGCTGCCCTAGGGTCATTGAAGCCCATTTCTGCAATATGCTGAAAATTCACACATATTGTGGATTTGTTTTGCTTTTCATATTTGTTTGTTTTCGCAAGGGACTTTTGATAACAGGAAAACTGTCTGCGTGACGTGTCTTGAGAAATCGAGTTTAAACATTACCTTGTTATAGTTGCTAAGCAACGTCAAAAAGCCCGATCTACAAATTTTGAGTAGGAACCTCCAATAGGAGCTATGAATCCTATGCTAGTATTTAGCTACTGATTCAACAACGAGATGAGATTTATAACAACTAACACGTAAAGCAAGTAACATAATCTACTCCACACAATTCTGCCACTTTCACTGTGGTTATCACATTGTATCTTTGTACTGTCTAATTTGGAGTATATATTGTGCAATTCTGACAAAATTGTGCTTGTATGGTTAAGTATGGCTATCCTTGTCGTTTGTCTCTGAATAAGGAATTAAGTTAACCACGTTGTTTTTAACGTTCGATCCTTCAGGTAGATTTATCGCCAGTATCGTTAATTATTAGTATGACGAATTGGTACTCGCCTTTGTATTACTAAGTACAAACTTATGAGTATATGATCGAGCAAACAACATGTACCACTAACATGTAATATTTGAGAGCCAGCTCCCTTAGCTTCAGTAGTAACACCAGAAACTCGATCGTCCTTGTCATCTTGATGTGGTTCTTGTGAATCCTTGGTATCTACGTACGTAACCTCGTTGGTTCGACATTCTTTTACCGAAATGCTTTGAATGACAGTTCTCTAATGTTGTTGACCTAGTGTTTGCGCGCTTTGTTTGTTTATCCATCGTTTGCAAACGTTTATTGTTGCGTAACTGGGTGTGCGTATAGTTGAAGCCAGAAAACACTGTCTATCATATATGAAAAATTAGATTCACTTCCATTGATGTTTTACGCATTTAACGTAAGTGGAACTAATTAAACGACAAGCGTAAATACCTAAGTATATGTATCGGTCGAAATACGTTTTTCCTCAAATTGTATAATCCAACTGATCGTTGTGTTATTCTTAATGTCTGTCTCGGTTGGACAAGCTATTGTTTCGTTATATTTGAAAATCAGCAGTTGCACATTCGGTATAATAGGGTTTCCAGGTAGACGCTACATTTAATGTAAGACAGGTAACTTTCGTAACCGTATATGAGGTGTAAAGTCGCACTCCTGACTCAGCAATGTGCTTACCTGTCACCTCCACATCTGTATTTGTCATTAAACCAGCGTTGATAACTAAAAGATCAATTGCAGAAATCAACAAAAGTATTAAAACACGAATATTCATATTTCTCGCTATTCTCGCCGACAATGCTAACTTGAAAACTTCCATCCTGGATATGATCATTTCTTTGTACCCTAATTCCGTTCCATCAAACTTCCTTATTATGACAATATTGTCAGAACATATCGTTCGTAGTTAATGACATCCGTCTTTTGTTATTGAGTGAGAGAACGCACGATCATTGTCATAATTTGTTTATTCATTTACAGCATTACTTAACGTTAAAGTTGGTAAGCATTCAATGCATCGAAATGAAACGCATTGACTTTAAATTTGATTAATACTATTGTGAAAATTATTGTCTGGGCGATACTACTTTACGAAATTTGTTAAACATAGTTCCCAGATTGACCTTCGACCCCAACATGTGACATTTATGGCATCGTCTATGACAGTCCATGGCAGTGGCGGCACCAGAGTGGGTGATAATCAAGGAAAATTAGGGAGGGATTATGAAACGCGTTTTCCCCTCCCCCTCATGAAATTCTAAACTGCCAAAAGTTGTCTGATAACCAGGGTCGTACATTCACATTTTGCCAAGACGAATGTTGATAAGTTCGAGACAGACGTGGCTGTTGGACTGCACAGACTGACTGAGCAACTTGCTTTATATCGTTACATGTATGGTACACCCATTCCTTCGACCCTGCTGCTCAAATTGTTTCTTGCCAAAATTTGGAGGTTGAGCTGTTAATATCATCAACTGCTTGCGGATTTCCTTGTTGTATTCAAAAAATACAACTAAGTCGCATAAATCTATGGAATAGTTTCATTTGATAAAAGTGTCTTGGAATTATAGAAGTATATTGAACAAGGAAACTATCAGCACCAGCGATAATGTTGTTTTTATTTAAATATTAAAGGTACGTACACCTTTGAACAATGGAAAAAGGAATGGGAAAATTATTAAGCAATTTTGAAAGAAATCATTCAATAACAAGCGACCACGCCCAAATTCCATACGATGCAACCCAGACAGAGAAGGAAATTAAAGACAAAAATTCAGCTTTTGCAAATTTCTTTGTTCTTTTCAATTTAATTGAAATGTTTCACAGTATTTCATTAACATATGTCGTCAGTAAGGAACCAGTGTCATAAAACCTGTTTAGTCCTGATAAATTGGTTGCAGAGTTTGAAACACTTATAACCACAGTAATTTATGATTTAGTGGTGTAATTTGTGTTCATTTTGTCTACTGATTAAGGCATGAACGGAGAAAAACAATATCGCAAAACGTTTACATTCAGAACTGGGCTTCACTCAATAGAGACCCTACAACAGCTCAATGACTAAGTAGGTGCGGTTATTAACATGTAATGAAGACACCAATCACTTTGCCATAGATAACTTCGAATTTTTCCATTTCTAATATTATTATTCGTCATCTTTATTTTCACATGAAGTAAATTCATTTTACTTGCCCATCCCATCATACCTTAATCATAGGAAACAAGTTGTTTCCTAGCCTGATTTTGTTTTATTCTTTTACTAATTCATTTATATGATCAATGATTAACGCTATGGACACAATTGTTTATTCGCCAGTTACTTTTTTGTTTCTGTATTGTAGTATGTAGTATGAACAGAAAAGACAGAAACTGAACCTAATAACATCACAGAAAATTGTCCAGAACGTTAAAGAAGTATAAAAACATCACATTTATATACACGTATACTACATGTGACAACACTAATCCCTTATAAATAAAATAAAAGTTTGAAAAAGTTTAATTTTTCAAACAAACCATCGATTAAAGGCAAGACAGCCAAACTTTGCACATCCTACTTTCACTCTTACACATATTTTTTGTATTTACGAACATATAAGTAATAGAGAAACAGGAAATTGTCCAGAACGTTACAGAAGTATAAACAACATCACAGTTATATACACGTATACTACATGTGATAGCACCAATCCCTTATTAGTAATAGAAAATTTTGAAAAAGTTTCATTTTTCAAACAAACCTTCTATTAAAGACAAGACCGCCAAACCTTGCACATCCTACTTTCACACACATTTCTTTGTCTTTTATACAAACATATAAGTAACAGAGAAACAGGAAATTGTCCGGAACGTTACAGACGTCTATAAAAAGTATAAAAAAAAAACTTTTCGCTGCTCGCTGCTCTCTGCTGTATTTTTATCAATTAAAGAGAAAGGATAATGATAGCAATTTAATACAATATTTAAGTGTAAAATAAAAGTATTCCTTACTTCTATAGT
>KN886919.1:27719-39601 GCA_000934455.1 Apostichopus parvimensis
AAATGCCAGGCATATTAATTAGACATGAAATGATGACAGCAATTTTGTAATATTTCTACCAACAATTTGTCGTACTAAGCAGAAGACTTAGTTAGTCCATCCTCTACCCATGTTCTCGCAGAGTTGCCCGGCTTCATGGATTCGAATTGAATTTAATTGAATTTGAATTTATTGTCTACAATCGGAAATTGGGCTTACACAGGTCGTAAACGAAAAAAAGAAAAGAAAAAAAGAAAAGCAATAGTATAAGTATAAGTATCAATAGACTGCGATACACATACAGTAATACAACATATATACAACAAGTCCTACAAATAAGAAACTTATCTTCTCACTTGTGAATTAAATATATGGATAGAATTAGGCACAAATGAGTATCTGTAGCGGCCCTTAAGTGTACGTGGTGGGCATAAACGCAGTCCAGAGTGGTTGTAATTGTAGTGCTCAACAAAGTACTGCTACTTGAGTCATTTTGGAAATCTGGCATCTAGATATGGTATTAGATTATTTATGATTAAATAGTAAATACTAATGCACAGTGGCTTGTACTGTAACACATACACATTCTAAAGGCAAGTATACTCACTCAGTCCAGAGCGGTTGTAATTGTAGTGCTCAAACAAAGTACTGATACTTGAGTCATTTTGGAAATCTGGCATCTAGATATGGTATTAGATTATTTATGATTAAATAGTAAATACTAATGCACAGTGGATTGTACTGTAACACATACACATTCTAAAGGGAAGTATACTCACGCATGCTGTTATGCTTTTAGTAGTAAAAGTCTGCTATAAAATTGTTATCATGATTTCAAAAGCAGCTTGAAATGTTTGTAAATAGTATGTGTGTTGTGCACAGATTTCATTTCATTTCATATATTTGTTTGTTCACAATATAAATACAGAGAAGTTAACTAAGTGACAAAACATATCAACAACAGGGAAAATTGTGAAAGGAAGCACTCCAAAAATTCCAGAGGGCTTGTCTAGTAGAGCGCTCCCATAAGTACATAGAGAGAACAATACAAGAAAACAGTAACACTAATATCCACCCACACACCAACCAAATACGTATAACTCAGCCACCACCCACAATACATATATATATACACACATATGGATACATACACAATTGAATACAAATGCAAATACACACACGCATATATACATATATATACAAGTATATGCATATACATATATATACACCCGTGTTAATATAAACATGTATGCTTACTTACACAAACATAAAAACAATCATGTATATACATATATGTAAAGGGGGGGGGGGGAATTAAAATAATAAAGGGATGGCTACAGCGTACAATATACAAAATGGGAAAACTTAAAATCTTAGTAGAGGTTTATTAGGGATCTATATAGAAAAGTTGTAACGAAAGGAGTGTACGTTATGCTTAGAAGTTAAACTCTCTGGAATGGAATTCCAGGTGCTGATGGCTCGATAATGCAAGCTTGTCTTCGAAAAAGTTGGCCGATTGCCAGGAAGACGAAGTTGATTGTTTTGACGTGTGTGATAATTGTGAACTAGGGAATTCCGAATGAATAAATTAGAAAAAAACCTAACGGTAAGAGATTGTTGAAGAAGCGATATGTGAAGGTTGCAATATTGACTTTGATTATGTTATTTAAGTTTAACAAGTTAAGGGACTTAAAAAGTGCACTGGTGTGTTCGCGTGGTGCAGAATACGTAATATGTCTGATAGCTCGTTTTTGGAGAACAAATACCTTTCTTAGAGCGGAGTTACTAGTGCCCGACCAAGCAAGACTACAGGAAGCAGAGATGGGGATAGACAAGAGTTAGATAAATAGTACGAAGGATATGTTTCGGCAATATCGTTTTTAGTCTACCGATTATTCCAACGCCCTTAGCAACTTGCGAACACAGGTGAGAAATATATGTTCATGCCAATTAAGCTTTAAGTCAAAAAGAACACCAAGAAATTTAACACTGGTAGCAGCTTCAAGTGGGTGGTTATTAATGATAATACTTAAGTTGGGGTTTTGAGTATGAGGCATGTTAAAGACCATATAGTTTGTTTTGATAACATTAAGCGAAAGCTTATTTGAAGCAAACCAATCAGAGTATAACACAAGTTCACTGCAAGCAGTTCTCTCAAGGCGTTGTACATATGTGTCTTTGAAAAAAACTACTGGTGTCGTCTGCAAACATCACTATTGAGGATTTAGATGAAATCGTGGTTATGTCGATCATGTAGATCACAAAAAGTAGTGGCCCAAGAATGGAACCCTGGGGAACACCAGGAGAGATTGTTTGCAAGTTAGAGGTTTTTTTGGAAAGAAGTAAATTGTTTCCTTCCTGCGAAATCCATATGCAAATAATTTATCTAATAAGATAGAATGGTCAATGGTATCAAACGCCTTAGAAAGATCAAGGGAGACACCTAGAGAAGTTCCATTATCACTTGCTTCCTTACTTAGCTTATCAAAAATACTTAACTCCAGTAAGTTAAGATGTGTTTTTTTAGATTCGATTAGATCAACTTTATTAAACCACGAGGGTACTTGCATGCTTGTATGAAACAGGATATGAGATACAAACATTAAAGTATGAAAACCTAAACGTACAGTAACAAACAATTGTATGAATATGAAAACATAAGATATTTTAAAACAGGATATGAGATATAAGACATTAAAATATGAAACCTAAACGTACAGTATCAAAAAATTGTAAGAATATGAAAACTTAAGATGTTTTAAAACATGCAGTAACACAATATACAAAGCTCAGGACAATGGCACGAGAGTACAGCCGGAACAGAAGAAACAGCCAGACGAGATCTAACGTTGAAAGTCTACATTATAAAGTTTGATGCATTGTGGAATGAATGAGGAAGAATTTGTCGATTTGTATGAGACCGTGGTATCCGCATCCTTCCACTTCTAGGAATAACCGTTCTTCGAAATATTGATGGAGTGGGTGGCTATCATCGCTCATGACTCTATCTGTTTTCACTTTCAGTAGTTGGTGATATGCAGTAGGCAAAGTTGGCTGGTTTGTCCCGAGCAGACGACCTGCTTGCCGAATTATTGTTTCAATACGTTGCGTATCTTCTTTTCTCGCGTTGCCACCCCACGAAACCATATTATAACGCCACACTCTAGTAATTATCGAATTATAAAACATAAGAAGTATTTCATTATTCACGTGAAATTTGTACAACAAACGAAAGCAATGCATCCTAGTATTTAATCTCTTCAATAATTCATCTAGATGATCATGCCAGAAGAGCCTATTATCGATCACCACCCCAAGATACTTATACTTATCTACCCTCTCAACAACACTACCATCTATAGCAACCTCCCTGTGGACTTTCTCTGACTTACGAAAATCCATGACCATTTCCTTCGTCTTACTGACATTTAGTTCTAAAAAGTTACGCTTACTGTAGTCAACAAAAACCTCAATCTGACTCAAGTACTCAGTATCGTCGTCTTTTGATATCAGACCCAACAGAGCAGTGTCATCAGCAAATATCACCAATGGGCAATTTTCGTTCCCAGACCAAACATATGACGTATAAAGTGTGAATAAAAATGGGGCTAAAACCGTACCATGTGGACACCAGTGTTGCAAGTTACGGTATTAGACACGCTGACGCTATTAGCTGTTTTGATTTTAACATACTGTGACCTCCCAGTTAGATATCGATAAATCCACAAAATAAGATCATGACTGACATTCATAACAACAAGTTTCTTGCAAACTGCATCGGGTCAAGATAATCATTCACGAGAGGCTTCCGGGTCTTGAGTATCAAACGCTCGCTTACTTTCATGACTACCGAGGTTAATGCTACAGGTCTGAGGTCGTTCATACACGTGATGTTAGTCTTTTTTTGCGACTGGAATAATGCACGACTGCTTCCACATGGCCGGAAGTGTATGATACTTAAACGAGAGGTTATAAAGTATTGCATATATTTTGGCAAGTTGGTGTGAACAAGTTTTGAGAACACGGGGTAGCTTCCCATCTTGTGTTGGGACATGAGTCATAACTAAATTAATGTTTGTATGTTTTATGATCTCTTGGTGGAAGTCCTACAACATGTCCTTGCCGATGATGAACCAATGCAAGCTTCACCAACAATGTTAAACTCGCACGCAATGTCGTCATTTAAAGAAAGTATCAATTTGTAATCGCTTTGAGGAAGTAAAATGCTATGGTAACCCTTAGTGTAAGGCTGGTAGTTGTCAACAGCTAACCTATTCTGAGGTGTTGCTTGGGGGAGGATTATTTACTCAAGAATAAAGAGGCTCACTCTCCTACTTCACTCATTCAGTGTATGTATTGTAATAGGTGTCACCGCATTGTTAATAGCACTACTCTGGCTTTGTTATGTAATATCACCTTACAGGTGTCAACATCCCTTTGACTTTAAACCTGCCCTGGTGTCCGTTAATGCTGAAGGGTGATTGGATCTATTTCATCTCTCAACTGACATAATACTCACACATTTACTTACTGTATGATCAGGGAATGATTTAGTGTCATAATTTAGTTTGTAAGTCAATATGGAGCATTGATATAGAGCATGCACGCGTCATAAGAAGGCAGTCGTCCTCAAAAACGCGACGAAGGTATTTTTATTTTGACCAGCTCATTTTGAGCAATATATATCTACTTAAATGTGTTCCCTGTTTTTCTGTTCCCTGTCTTTCCGAAAGATGGCGATGGTTATATTCGGAAGTGTATTGGCCTGTTACATTCGCATGGATTATATATCCATACATACGGAAATACAGGAGCAATTATACTACTCTTCCGTTATACTAAAATTTCTTTCGTTACTTCGTCGTATAACATTGACGTGATGGTGAATCATAGTACTTAGTAGACTCCCCCTATTCGGTTCAATGTTAGGCCAGGTAAATGAATCAAAGACGCCCTTAAAATTTCCCCTCGGTCTGCTTTCCCTTCGTTACTTCTTCGTAGGATAGAGGTAAATCAGAGGCCATAGAGGTGCTAACATTTGAAGGCTGAGATGTCTGACTGTGAGTAAGAAAAGCAAGTAAAACAAAAATGTCAACTTATACTGCCCCGGAAAAAAAAGGAAGGCGAGAGAATGGTGGGTCGGACGCACAGGGGAGTACTGTAAAAGCGCTGTCAACTATTCTTGACCGGGAAGTAGCGTGGTCCGCGAATCGCCAGTGTATGGTACACCGATTGCATGCATTATTATGAAGCAGTGACACGCAGTCCCGTATAGTCATGTAATATTACAATTTCATTGGGGAGGGCATATCGGGACTATCCCGTGCCCCTCTGATTTTGGCAATAACCCTGATAACGTATATCGATCATCACCAGTTTATCTGTATTTAGGCCAAATGAGCTACATTAAGGAACAGGTTTTTATTTTGAAAGAAATGGGGGTGGGGGGGGGGGAGGGGTTAGTGCTTATCCATGCACATATAGTATTGAATCATTATACTCTAATCACCACAGATCCCTTATATTCTTGAGGGTCGAATAATGGTCACTAATGCTTACTTTTCAACAACCGTTACTGCCAGGAGCGTACTACGTAGCCAGACCGGGCACCGGGGAATTGAACCACCCCCCCCCCTCGTCCACCCATCCACCCGTGCCGACCACTATGCCGTCCCATGTTTGTTCCACAACCATCAAGTTACATGACAATAGCATTTTGCCCTTTCTTAAATTTTTGCTGCCCCTGCTTAGATTATTAGCCCCCCCCCCCCGTCATACTATACGGGCCTAGTCAATACTTTGTCGCTATAATTTTCTTACCCTGCTGACGCTGTGGAGTATTGCATCCCTGGATTTATTGTAGCATGAGATCCGTAATTTGTTGGAAAGTGCAATGATTGAGATCCAAGAGGAACATTTGATGTCTGAGGTGGAGGAGCTATATGAGAAGATGAATCAAAGTATATGTTGTCGTTGATTCCTTCATTACGAGGTTGATTCCGAAGAGCGTTTTGGTTTCGACGGTGTCTATAACAAGCTGACACAATACTAATACATACAAAAACAGAGATCACTATTGGTACAATTGCTAGAAATGGTGATACATCAAGGGCGAACATGACAGCCATAAATCCTGAAGCTCCAAACCAAATCAGTAAAAATAATACATCTAGTATTAATCCGCATTTGTTCGTGTTCGTGTTAAGTCTACCCGATCCATTGTAGGTTTCACCAGAGCCGGCAATCCAAATACTACTGTGAACATTGTTTTGGTGATGGCTCGTATCAAATGTCGAACCAACAAACCCACCACTGTCAAAGCCTCCATCGGCCATATTTGTTTTGTTTTGTTTTCTGTTATCAATATATATATATTGATTAATTTGTAAACTTATGGCGTGATCCCGGAAAGATCAGTGGCGAAACACTGACGTATATATAACGATCCATCTAAGCTACAAACGAGTACCTTAAAACTCACACAAATCCAAGCAGGGAAGGAAGTCACAAGAAGAAAGACTGCAGGCAAAAAAAGTTTACCTACTATGGCTGCAATACTGTTATATTGTTCTTCGCTAGTCGACTTCCTCGCGGTGATATGCCAGGATTTACTAGTGTACTATTTGGAATTCATTTAAAGCAAAGGGAAGTAAGTCATGCATAACATTGTGCATTGAGTCACTGACAATGGAATTATACCACACTATACACGATTTTAAAGGACCACAGCATATAAATGAATCACATGAGACAAGGACAGTTCAGTTAGTATTACTCCGGCTCTTTGCTTCGTATGCAGCTAATTACACTTTTTTCTTGCACTGTAAACATTTCCCATGACGTGTTGACCATCCAAAGTTCATTCCTGCCAATCTCGTTCTTATGTTATTGTCTGTAGGTGAATTTTTCGAACACGGTGTGAAACTTGCTGGATTCGTGAAAAGGATGTGCCACCTGACGACCCGAAAATGAATGTATGAATGCATCACGTATTTGTCAAGGCTAAATGGTACTAAATGTTATCCATTATTTGCAGTTTTTATAAAGTTACAAGAACCCGTTTTGATTTAGCAATTATAATTTGAAACGCAAGGAATAACGTTTTCTGCACTGGTCATCGATTTAGCTTTAAAGGACGGAGCATTACAGGTTTATTCTTAAACTCGGTCTGTTCATAGCCGTGTACATCTGCCTTTAAATGCATTGAAGACTCGCCCCAAACCGCGTGCCACCCTCTGAAAGAAAAGTTAACTTTCCGTTGCTTGCAAGTGACGTTTTTTTCTTGTCGCTACTAAATGCAGACAGTAATGAAACGTGATACCTTGTTCTCTTTTATCTGGACCTGAGATGGCCATCGCTGCTGTGTACACTGTTGTGGGTATTGACCGTAGCTGCATGTATTGGCTGTACACATGTGTCTAATTACCGACGGTAGCAAGCTGTGTGTTATCTGGGATAGATGGTGGTGTCTAACACTTCTGTTACACCTCATTCGAAACTAGGTCAGATTACCGGCATCAGACGTTTCTTTGTGCGCGAGTCTTCACTCACCCCTTTAAGCTCGGTACTCGGTATCCGGTTGAAATTTTTAAGCATAGAAATTAACGTGCGTCATGGTGAGTCGATAAGTGTGTGGCTATATATAGCAATGACGAAGTGCCGCTTCAACGTATAAAAAACAAAGCATGTTGTGAGTGTAACGATTGTACGTAGGTGTACTGAAAGAGCGCCATATATTGTGTTGTACCATGAGACTAAACAATATAGAGAGTCCGAAATACATGTGTTGTAACTAAGATATTAACTAACCTTGACATCATTGTCCAGATTAAAACATGGTGTAAGAATAATTATCGTATGCTTAATACCCCGCAATTCTTGAATCTCACAGATTATAACAGGAAGTCAGTATAGGCTATAACAAACAATGAATTGCCGTTCTCAAAAAGCCCTGTGTGTGATTGAGTTGTAGTTGCTGGGTATTCTGCAATTGCTCCACGTTAGAATAGTATCGGTTCAGCTGGGCCGATCGTATTAGCCTAGAGGCTACTGTTGATCACGATGAATAATACTGTTCCGCTACCAACAACTTTGAGTTTATAGCTCCATGGTTATAGCTCCATGGTTAGAGTAGCATAATTAAGAAAACTTGGGAGAAATGTAAGCAAGTTATGAAACTGTCACACGGTAAGAAGACAAAATGGACAATACAATTAGGGTAACAACTTTAAACCTTGCATTATTCAACAAGATCAATAAATTGTAAAATATACTGTTCTACCTTGTTTTGATATAAGTTATACTGTACTAGTTATACCCAACTCGCCTTTTTCCCATTTAGTACCGAAGTGTATAAAATATTACACTTCTACCGCAAGATATATTTATATACACAGCGTAACTTTGTGGAATTGCATTCACACGGGCCGCATGTACAAAGTTTACTTTTAAAACAGACATATGTGAATACCACCAATCAAAATAATAAAAAAGCACCTCGTTTAATGCTCACGAAAAGTGGGGAAGAAGGGGAAGCAATGATTATTCTAATTCAAATATTGGAGTCGCTGCACTAGCTGCAGCCGTAACATGCAGCTATGCTGTCAATTCAACTCGGGCGCTGCAGCAACGTACCCTCTAGGTCCGAAGACACAGTTTGAATATATAGAAACTTAAAGAAAGACATTACAGTGATGTGCGTGAGAGCGGGTAGGAAACAAATGCGGTGATTACTTTGTCCAAGTTTAATGAAAGCGACAGGCCGCATGCAGAAAATTCTTAGTCGAAAGGAGGGAAAACGCATGGGATGCAAAAGGATCGGCAGTGGTGTCTTCGTTACAGTCACCCCCCCCCCCCCCCACCCACCACCACCACCACGCGCCGCGGAGACCGACAATCGATCCTATCGTATTGATACTCACCTTACAATTTAAATGCGGGATTGAATACATCTAATCCTTGAACAGTTATATAGCGTCACACAACAAACATTTCAAACACACATGCAGTGTATATAGACATCCAATTTTTGTTGCATCACTTTCATTCACTCAGTTGCAGGGATACGCCATACACAAGTGCTCGAAAATACAGATTAACTTTAATGTACAGAAAAGGGTCGAATGAAGATGGTAGAAGCTTGAAACAGTGGAACGAATGGTATACACAGGGTCGTACAAAATTGTTGGGGGGGGGGTAGGGCAGATGTTGGTGGTGTCAGAATTCGATCTCAAATCGATAATCTAAATATTGTTTTTCTTTCTTAAAGGTGCTACAGCTTCCGGAGAATTTCCACTACACATGCACGTCCAGCCAATAACAGTGTGCAATTGTAATTATAACACAAATTGTTACTTTTGTTGGTTAATAATTTTGTAAACTGAAATATAGGTTTCAACAAACGCTAGTCGATCTCGAAATGTTGATTTACACCCCATTGAAAAATGATGAATGTAAAGCCCTGCAGGATGTACAGGTTGTCACGTATTATGACTGGAGTACCGCTCCCCGGTAGACGTCTTTTCGGACTAAATTATCGTAATAGTAGAATATTGCAGGATGAAATGAGATAAAGGGTCCACAGTTTATTGTCGTACCCTATTACTAAACAAACCCGTCAAGTTAATATGGCTGTACATAGTAACCAGGTCCGGTTATAGTGCACCTAACTCTTTATGTGCCATGCAGGACCGATTGCTCTACAACAACCGCACATGTTGACAATTGGTTGTTTCGTGATCAATCTTAAGCGCTACTATATAGGAGCCTATGGGCGGAGTACTACAGAATTAAGCAGAGACTTAAAACTTTCGGAAGTAGTTTATGCCAAACTCTAACCGTGAAGAGAAACTTTGCAGTGCAGTTTAGAGTTACCTTTCTCATTTTCCTAACTTCCCCCTGCATCGTATTTGCAGACAGCATGAAACAGTAAAATGTAGCAAAATGTTTGGATGGACAGGCCGTTTGGAATAATGGGTATGTTTTGTTTAGCCAGGCAGATGGTAAATCAGAGGACCCAACCGAAGGTAGCATACGCCCTTTAAACGCCCCGTTGACTTGCACTCTAACTCAAAAAAGTAATGTGGTCTCTAATCTAGATAGAAGTTCTCAATAGCTAAACGCTGGATAGCTGACGAATTGGACATTCATGGCATTATCAAGTTTCCGTATCATGACCGCGAAGAATTTTTGCTATCAGAGCCTGAAGTTTTCGTCACTTGTAAACAAACCTCTTCACTCAGTAGTAAACAATTTTCGTACGCTGCTCCTGGAAGACCTAAAGGTGTATTCATTGCCTCAATTGACCCAGGTTTTGCACCACATGTACTTCCATTCATGCTCTGCAACATGCAAAAATTCAGACCCTGATTGATAATGAATCCCCAAAGATGTTCTCATACTGCATGTTGGCACTTTTCCTGAGATAGGAGAACATCCAGGCGGATTGATATATACTCTAATAGGAGTATGCCACTTGAAACATGGTTTCTAGCAAAATAATTTTACATCCAAAATAAAAGATGAACATTTCATTACTTAAATTGTCACGTGAATTCATCTTAATAAAATACTGTGCTGTGTGCATAAAACAGGGTTATTCAACGTTTATCGCAGGAGTATGCACTCACGGCGGGGTATAACGCTATTACTGGATGCATTCTCCCTCGGCGGCGGTGTACATCGCTTGCGTTATATAACAAAGCTCATGCCTTATCCAAAATGGGATTTTGTTTGGCGTTCAATCGGCGGTTGCTCCAAATTAATTTCGTTCGCCACAACTATACCCTTCAGTCCGACAACGGACTAAAGTATTTGCACAGAAACATAATATAAACAAAATATAGGATCAAAATTAAAAAATATAAATGTTTATTTGATACATATAAATTTTTTAAGTGTTCAGTGTGATAGGTGTTTCATATTCGAAAGAACACTTTTATAACTGCGTGGTCCTTTCAGTAAAGTTGAGATGGTTGCTTACATAGGCTTGGATGATATGGTTGAGATTTACTTCCGCTGTGACACAAAATACATGATGAAGTCCTGGATACTATTCGCGCATCTCCAATTAGGGCCTAAAGATTGAACATGATAAAAATATCTTTAATTACTATGAAAATATGTTAAACTTTAGTAATTATATACTATGCTTCATAATATATTTAGAATATTGCTTTTTTTAATAAATTGTTGATACCTTGATCTTGAAATAGAGATGCAAATTTTTCTCGGATGTCAACGGTACGTTCTTTATCTACTACGTTGCACGATTGTTCAGAATCACTGTAATGAAAACGGTATACACCAGAATTAGAAAAAATAGCAATTAAAAATCTTTCAATTTTTTCCTGATGTTCCTTTCCTTTCGTTACTTCTTTGTAAGATGGTAGTGAATTAGAGATTGTAGCAATAAAACCAATAGGAATAACATCAGAAGAGTGACTGTGAATGGAAGAGAGGCAAAAAGGAGCATAATTATTGTGTCAAATTATAATAATAATCAATCCTATAATCAGGCAGTTATCTTTCTCGACACTTAAGCGACCACGAATGTGGGAGAAGCCCGCCAGGGCTTATGGATTACAAATTCAACGTCGGGTGGCTTCCAATTCAATATTTTAACTCCAAGTTGGAATCTTTTCAATTTAGAAAGGCATTTCAGATGGGAAAACCGTAGATTGCCTTTGGATGAAAACCCACATGACCCGGCCGGGGATCGAACCCCGAACCTCCCGATTACCAAGCCTCGTTGCTTCAAAAGCCACCGCCATTATCCACTCTGCCACAGCTGTTATTATGCTGTGTCTTAATATATAGGATGGATTTGGGAAGTGAACTAGAGTTGCGTGACTTTTCATTACACCGGGTGCATACACATTATACCAGTGAGTTGATATTGGGGT
>KN886921.1:14466-25577 GCA_000934455.1 Apostichopus parvimensis
CTGTTCATTTTGCTACGAAAATATCATACCAAAGGCGAACAGGCTACAGCTAATGCCGATTTCGATTGCAGCTATGGTGGCTCTATTGACGAAACCTCTCCACTGGTCACCGGGACCGAAAGGAGACAATTTGACTCCCCAGTTTGGTTCAATTTTCTCTGTGAGAATTACAAGAGTCAGTTTTGGTACTGGGAGGTCATCGAGTTGACCAGGAAGGTCACACAGACTGTGATGGTTACACTGCTTGGATGGCATAACTCATTGACACAGCTCTCAACAATCGGGATGTCGGTTCTGTTTCTGACTCTTCATGCTAAATACAGTCCAATGAAAAACAAATTTGAACAGAGGTTACAGGTAAGTCCAGATAGGCAAAGCCATGTCCCCATCTTCGTTGCATTATCATTCAGATGTTATTATTACTAACATCAAACAGCAAACGCCTCCCCTAGGTACATTTCGTTCATGAAATTGATTCAGTGTAATAAAAACGTATAACGCCGTAGCTTTATATATGAAGTAATATTTGGTCTTAAATGTAGGCTAAATAATTTTATTCATTTGTTCATTTGTCTTAAAAGTGTTTCAAATATGTACTTTTTTAGTATCACCGTAAATAAAAGAAGAAGAAAACTTAATGGAATATATGTTAAATATGAAGTTTATAGACACAGTACCTCAAATTTCATCTAACAACTAGTAAGTGAGCATTCCTTGTATTGATTACATTTTGGTTCCCAGTTCTTCATTTGTCATTAAAAAATTGTCAGTGAACATTCATTATATTGATTAAATTTTGATTTCATTGCAGTTTTTTTCTTTGGCTGCGATATTTATAAATATCATGATTGTGTCTGTACGAGTGAGCTCCGAATACGGTACAGCAATATATACTGGTCTCTTTGTTCTCGATATTTTCATCATATTTATCGTTTCAGGTGAGTAATGTTTAAATAAATTTCAACATAACCGAATCACATTGAAACGAGCTCTGAGTGTGTCTTCGGTCTGAAAGTAATTTGCCCTCTAACCCTAAAGTGATATTGTGAACTATTTATGACGATAAATCCCGCCATGCGTGACAAATTATTCAAAGTTAAGAAGTTCATGAAATCAAGGATTCAAACACATATTCCATTGGTAATAATGGATAGTATCGTTATATTTCTTCTTTGTCTGAGGCTTATTCATATGCATTAGGAAATGCATGTTGCCTTCGATATCGTCATAACATTTTTATGATACAATGGACAAGTATGTTTGATTGTTATCTTATTTAGACACACCGACCAATCTTAAAAGAAAGAAAAACAGATGAATGTTGCTCCTGCTTTCCTATAACAGCCGAGTTGTTATTTAATCTTTTTGTCAAGTGTAAATCTGGTCACCACGTGGTATTAATTTTCTCAAACCAACGTTCCATCACGCACTAGTGCCGCCAACACACATCTGCGTGTTGGCGGCTACAATTGTCCATTACTTTGAGTAACATTGATGAAAACAAAGTTTAGAAAAGAGTGTCTGCATTTTGCGAATAGTGTTACTTGGGAGATCATTCTTTAGTGCAAATTCTGTAGAAAAAAAAAATCGTGTTATGACATCAAACATTCATATTTCTTTATAATTACAGCTGAGGCACTGCTTCTAATCATCCGATTCCTCGCTCGAAGCTTTAAACGTTGAACGTTCTAACAGTGATTAACAACGACGATTCTAAACTGATTACTAATAAGGCCCATATATATATTGTATTATAAATAAGATGTATATATTAGCAATGACCACAGTGTGTAGAAATATGCCAACCAATATATCACCGTGGGAGAGAAATGGTCAGTCTCCATGAGATGTAGAGACCTTTGGAATGGCTGTTCTCTTCGCATTTTATGTGCCGTCACGTGCACTGTTAGAAAATGGTTACTCTTTGCAACAATTCTATACGTACACACGCCCATTTTTCAAACAAATAGTTGAATATTTAGTCAAATATGATGTACTGAAACACTTTCTATAAAGTCAGTTGGAGAGAACATATATTAGAAACAGAACTTTGAAATTAATTGTATATATCTTCATTGGGCTGGCTTTACGGAAAAACAACTGTACATACAAATTACTTAGTAAGACTGAATATAATTATAGTTGTTTCATGGAGCATACATTATAGCACTTACACTCTAAGACCAGTCTCTACATTATAACACTAGCCTGTATATAGCCTATGGAGCTAAAACATTTCCTGTAATATAATGTTTACCCAGTAACCTGTATGAAATTCACTCTTTATAACACTATATATCTATATGGAAAAATTTACAAAGGTATATGTGAAATATGGTTAGGAGACGTCTGAAAATGTAAATCTGCAGTTAACCAACGCGATGAAGAAAATTTCACTTGGATCTTTTTATATCATTCCTGGTGACAGGTCACCGCTTATTAAGTCGTGTAATTCAGAAACTGTTATCCCAAATCTTATCGTAAGGAGAACTCTTCTTCGTGTTTTACAACGTCTTCACGGAAATTATACATCCGTTAAAAGGTCATTCTCGCTTTCCATTTTACATGGCGACATCCGGATAAATTTAATTATTTCCTGGTAAGATTCTGAAAGAATCAAATTCTCATGTGACGTAGACCCTTTCCGTTACTGCATTTCTTCGCCAATGTACCCTGTTGGATCTGAAACATTAGAGCTTGTGTTTCATATAATATATAAATGTACCCTGTTGGATCTGAAACACGAGAGTGTGTGTTTCATTTAATACATCACTGGAGCCTGTTGGATCTGAAACATGAGAGCTTGTGTTTCATATAATATATCAATGTACCCTGTTGGATCTGAAACACGAGTGCGTGTGTTTCATTTAATACATCACTGGACACTGTTGGATCTGAAACATGAGAGCGTGTGTTTCATTTAATACATCACCGCACCATATTTATATATTAAGAAAGAATCCCCTATCTTTACCGAAATGGTTAGTCTTCTGCTTAGGCAACATCAAATCTCATTTCGAATACTTAAACATTAAATAAATTGTATCCACGTGTATTATTCGTTGTATCATTGGGATAATGCTGTTAACATAGAAATATTTGTATATACAATAGTCAAACATTGTCGAATTTCACAATTACTGACCTGTAGAGCGTTTGCTTACTGATTCAATCCTGTCTTTTTGAGAATCCTTTTTGACGTTCTTGCTGTGAGTTAATCTGAATGAAAGGTATAGCAAAGCTTTGCTAATTAAATCGTCACTTCTTTTAAACTCTCATTATGTAATGATAATTAATGCAAAGTCATCTTTCTTAACTATTTAATATTAACTAGATCAATATAGTACGATCGTTTACCACTTGATACCCAATAAATACACTCAGTCAAGAAACAAATTCCTTTCAATGATTCTACTCATCTTTGTGTTAACCTTTTTATAAATGCATGTATAATATTGTCTTCTACACGTTTTTCATCCGAAGGACACTAAATGGCTTAATTGAATCAAAATTAGAAATGTTGATACCGTTTAAACATTCCTAATAAAAGCCACAGGAATAAAATTCCGTGTCCCACATACACAATGGACAAACCCTTCAGAGGGGAGATTTTTTGAAAAGGGACCAGAGCTTATTAACTGCTCAATCGGTAGTTACTTTGTGAAAGTCAGAAAACCTAATACTGACATAAAGAAAAATAAGTCATTTAAGAGAAAATGACGTTTGAAAGTATAACCAAGCCCACCCCCCACAAGAAACATGTGAAACGATTGAATAAATATGTGACTTGATGATATAATAATAGACTTGCTAAAGTCTTTAAACTTGCATGTCATTGCCAGCAATGAGAAAATGAGTAATCGGCAGGTGAAATTAGGACTTCAGAAACTTCAGAAAACAAATGGTATACACGTTATCATAGCAAAAGCTGGATTCCTATGATTTCCTAATGCTACCGATTTGAAATTTGAGTAAATCATTTCACATAGCTCTCTTCCACCCTTTTTTTCTCCACACCTTTCTGTCTTTGTCCTTCTCCAGTTGATTCCCTACCCCCTTCCCTTAATCCTCTCTTTGTCCCTCCACTGTTTATCTCCTACCCCTCCTCTTCCCCTGTTGATTTCGTTTTTTCTTCTCTCCATCCCTTGTCTACTAATCCCCTTATATCAATCTCTGTATATTCACCATGCTCATTAACCTGTATGTATTCTGTGCGTGTTTTTGTCCCTTCTGTTACTGTTACTTGTCATTTAGCCTCTTAGTAAGATCCTGCTAGGATCGAAACGTTCGGCCAACTTACTTTTACACACTAAATCATTTTCTTTAAGGGAAGATAGTCGGGGGCTTAGCCAAACGTACAGCATATAACTTCTTATATGCTTAAGCTTACTGACATAAAACAGTGCCTGCTCCCTATATTTATGAGTGCAACTTTTGAAACACATATCTCTTTTTTATAGACCTAATATTACAAGCATGCAATGAATAATGCAACGAGACTAGGATACTTATGTTCTATGCCCTGTTTGCGATAAAGACAGTCAATGTTTACATCCTTCACAGCTTTCGAGAAGACAGGAATATACTTTGCCAAAATCCTACCAAGGATTATGACAGTGGAAACGTCAAAAATGGAGTTGTTGGTGTAAGGGGTAGGCTGAGGCGCACGCCCCTTCCATAATCCTCGATCCGTCACTGGCTGCCCTGTGTATATATATAAAAGGGATCAGCGCTGTTATTATGTCACTGTTCCTCTTTCTCTTCCCGGTGTCTTGGCGTTTTTCTTCTGTTCCCTCCTTTTCTCATTTTTGTCTTTCTTCTTTTTCTTTTCCCTTCCTTCCTCTCCTTCCTTTTCCCTCTCTTTTTCCCTTTTTCTTTCTCTTTTTTTTTCTCTCCTCCTTTTCTTACCCGGGGGGCGCGCGCCCATAACGCCCCCCTGGATACGTGCCTGGTATTGGCCACAGCTGTATGTACTGACTGTACAATAATGTCTAATTACCGACGGTAGCAAATCGTGTGTATTTTCTGGGATCGATGGTGATTTTTAACACTTTTGCTTCACCTTATTCGAAACTAGGTCAACTTACCGGCATTAGACGTTTCTTATTGCGCGAGTCTTCACACCCTTTAAGTAAGCCTAAGTCATTACTTCAGCTTTATCATATTTCAGTCTATTAATATATCTACAATTGTACAAATATGCAACCCAGCCCCCATTTGCAACATTTTCCCAACGATGTACATTTGGCAACTTATGGCATAAGCAGTATGGCCATAGCCAATAATCTGAGTTTTGAGATAGGCCAAAGCCTTCTCAGTCTAGCCAATATGTTCTGGACGGTAACTCTATCTATAGGCTATTCAAATTTACTTAAAGGGTGTGAAGAATCGCGCAAAAAGAAACGTATAATGCCGGTAATCTGACCTAGTTTCGAATGAGGTGTAACAGAAGTGGTAGACACCACCATCGATCCCACAAAATAAGCACATAGCTTGCTACCGTCGGTAATTAGACACTAGTGTACAATTAAGTCAGTACATACAGCTGCGGTCAATATACCCACAGCACAGTGTACAAACGAAACATCGATAAACATCTCAGGTCCAGCTAAAGATTACACGTTATCACGTTTCATTACTGGCTGCATTTTGTAGCGACACGAACAAAACGTCACTTGCAAACAACAGAAAGTTAACTTTTTCAGATAGCCGCGCGGTTTGGGGCGAGTCTTCAATGTCTTTTACTGTGATTTAAAGGCCAAATGACATGCACTTACCATGTTCGGACAAAGGTTTGTAGGAAAAACGACACACTCGAGACATTACTCGTGGTAACATATCAATCATTTGATGACTGTGACTGAATGTAGACATGCATCGAACTTTGTGTACTATTACTTCATAAGGTGGGATATTTTGTCCTGCATAAACTGCTACATACTTTGCAACATTAACATTAAATTTAGAAATGCATGCATGCACATACCAATATGGAAGTATAACACAAAAACATGTGTTTGTGTGAACGGGGGGGGGGGGGGTGAGGGGCTGCCTTTTCACATTATTTTCCTTGGACAACTATGACAATCTCACGGTAAAATAATACAAACAAGTTAAATGTTTATTATGTTCTTTGCAGATACCGGAAATGACACCTTCCAGACATTAAAAGTTACATAAAACAATCCACTTACTCGAGTCAGTAGAAAAAAGAAAAAAAGTTTCCAAAGTTGGTTCGTGATTACTAGATTCACTTACATCTCTCTTAAGTCATTGGTAGAAAGACTCATGCAGAGTTCCAGTGATTAGCATTAGGTAGAAAGACTCATGCAGAGTTCCAGTGATTAGCATTAGTCTTTGATTTTAACTTTTCAATTATAATTGTAGGTCTGGAGAAGAGTTATCTACCAGAACGTTAACGACGTCCGAGGCTTCCCCCAAAAAACATCTACAGTACTTCCGGTTCCCTTTGTCCGCGAAAGGTCTTTTCTTACACCTTTCCATCACTGGTGACACACATAACTCGCTCGCATGTCGCAAATGACGACTAAATATTTAACACTCTATCTGAATCTGTTTCGATCTAAATAGTATAATTCGTAGGACAAGACTATGTGGCAATGATTTTTTTCTTCTAAATATGAAAGTTACTTTTGGTTTCTGAAAGTAGCTGTCTGAAGCTCATTCAGCCAATAATGATTAGCCAGTTTTATGCTTTGAATGGTGGTTAATCACACAGGTAAATTACTAAATTGCCTAACACTAGATCAACCAGCAATGCAGTATTCTGCTGTACACAGTTTAGTATATGCCTAATAAGGCTATCGTAATATTCATCAGTATTGCCTCTCAAGTTTTTAGTATAATACCAGAGTTATTCTAAAAGTATATCCCCGGACATCATGAATCTCAAACTTATTTGTATACATTGTGGCGTCTTCGAGTAGATATGTGACATGTATCAGTGAGGCAAATGACTTTTGAGCGAGGCAGTAAATGAATACTGAAATCAGAACATCAATAACCATTTTTTTTTTTTTTTACAGTTTTGGGTTTATTTGTTTTACTCTCTAACAATACTTGGGGGCAACTGATTACCCTTCTGAATCTAATCCTTCCTGACCAATGGGATTAGAGTGTTGTGGAGGTTGTCCACAAGTCAGTTGAATAAACATCGGAATGGATTCACACAATGTTTGCTCCAAAATGGATATTGCGAATCGTTGTGAAATTTGGGTTAATCGTGTCCTTGGGGTTCATTATAGGTCATTGTGAAGTTCTGTAGCACGTCTTTTGTATAACACACTGTCGAACCTATACAGACTTAACAGCTTCCGCTTTTATTTCAGCATATCTTTCACTTGCTGGAGCAATGATTCCCGAGAGTGGAGGGTCGGGGATCTAGGAGTCGGGTGGGGAGGGGGGTAGTTCCATCCATATCCGTAGCTTGTTATTCAAACGTATATACACTGTGGAGAAAGCAATCTTTGCATCATAACATTTCGTTCTTGTTTTGTCCGACCTTTATTGTGTTTCGGACGAAAGTACATTTCTATTGTGTTTTTGTTGTCGACATAATATCTTTCACTTTCGGAGAATACAGTGTGCGGTAGCTGTCATCGCGTTGATATATGTCAGTCTAGAAAAGAATGGGGAAGAAAAGTGGAAAAAAATCAAGGGGGAGACATCAGTTTATGTATCCTTGTCAAAGGTATGTTGAATTTCCTTAACGAGTTGCGGTAACAAGTTACAATACCTTTATCATAACATCGATATCCACATTCAAGTAACAAGTGTCCATCTTGAGTACTTCCTTCAAAGGTAAGTTTAAATTGGATATTCACATAATAAGTGTTTTACTTTCGCTAAGCATATGTTAATATAACACTCATTAGTGCATGTGTTGGAACTGCGAGAGCATTTATTGTATGACTTATGGTTCTCACTCATAAATTCACCAGGTGAGTGGTTCCTTATAATCGTTCTTGTTCAATATACATTATAAATTATGATACTATGAATCTTAAAGTTATGGAATTATCGGAGTAAACGTTTTGTTGCAGAAATAACAACAAGAGAAAAAAAATACTAAGCGAGTAAAATGTTGGAAGATTTGGTAAAGACATGCATTGAAAAGAAGACAATCGTCAGCATTTCAAAAGCGATAGTAATTAAAATTGTCAGCAATCCATCTCATCAAGCGCTTGTTCAACTATAACCATGTCTCGTCAGGGTCATTTCAGTTATAAAAGTAAACTGCGAACAATTATATTGTGCGTTTTCTATTATTATGTTTAGTGGACTAACGTAAAACAAATTGTAAGGTAAGTTTTTTACTCTGATTTTAAATTGAGCAATCTTGCCAAGAGAATATTGGTGACGAGTGTCGGTTATTTATCATATTTTCACTATAAAAAGTTGACTTTTAACAAAAGTAACAGTACAGTTTGAATAACAATAGATCAGCAATTGAATATGTTCTTTTCATTGGACATTCACATTTTAGCTGGAAGTAATGCTGGGGCAAAGTTCTTCGTTTCTGTTTTGTTTTGTATGCACGTGACATCCTATGAATATTACATAACAGTGTTTTAAACAACTTTACAACTGTAACAGTTTTACTACAACTCTGCAAAGACAAGGAGTGTTATAGCTCATTGGTTAACGCCGATGCCTTCCAATCATAAGGTCCCCAGTTCGAGTCACTCCAAGATTAATGTGTGTCGTCCAGTTACAGAGTTGTTGACAATTAGCAATTCATAATCATGGACGTTAAATATGATTCTAAGAGAATGACTTCGGTCAGCTTACGGCTTTGATAAGCCAATGAGGCTTCTTCGCGAGTTCCTGCTTGCAGGAGGAAATAAAATACATACTTCAAACATCGTCTTTGAAAGTCAATCATTAGTCGATATCTGCTGATAATTTAGTCCCTATTTAGTATAGAATTTAAGTGCCATTACTAAATAAATTAATTAAAGACAACGCCGTTCTTTTTCAAACCATGTTGACTCGTGTCTATATTCAATGTATAACGTACTGACAACTTATAAATCGTTGAACTTTCCAGGAAGTTGCTGTAAAAGAAGATATGAAACAGTAACATCATACTTCCCCTTTCACATTATTAATGCTTCATTGTTTTACTCTTATATTTTTTATCTACCATTTCATTTCCGTTCATTGCTTGTCACGTTAAGGTGATATAACCGTATGAAAATAGATGCAGGTTTATATCATGTGCTTTATCTTTCAATTTTGTTTTTTGACTTCCCTTCTGTTGCTTACACACATTGCTGGTTCAAAGAAGTTAGAGATTTGGGTTCATTGCCAATATCAGGTTACATTGGCAATATATATGTATTCCGGCTTGCTTTGAAATCACTTTCTGTAGCCGTCAAAATACGTTGGTAATTTTTGTTTTAAGAAAGAGACACAATGCCTAGTTGGGGTTGTCCGAACATAAAAGTTGGGTGTGTCCGTACATACAGCGGGAGGCCTGGGTTCGAATCCCTGGAAGTGTGTTCACTGTTTTGGAGTTTTCAACTCAATACAATTTCAGTTATAGATAAATATTTATTTTTATTTGTCATTTATTTCCAAGTCATTTAACAGATTTTTGTTCAATGTATCTCTTTCGAGGTCCTGCTTTAGGAATGACAATGATTTCGAGATGGATAGCATCATGTTTGATCTCTAGAGTAAGGCAAATTACGCCACTAAAAACAGAACTAGTATTGTTCAATACAGGTGACAAATGCCCACAGTGGCATTGCGACCTTTGTTACCGGTTTCGAACGTCTGGAAGTACAATATATCTCTGGACACACACACAATATATATATATGTATATTCTAAAACATAGCGATCATCAGACAACTATCAATGTGTTATGAGTAACTACAGGAGAATCCTGACAGACTCCCCCACCCCAAAATTTAAGGGTTGTGACAAACAGTACGCAGTCTACCCAATACACAAACAGTCTACCCAATACACAAACATTACCCGAATATTCCAATATATTTTCTAAAACAGTACTATTTGGCAATTATGAGTCATTTGTTACTTATCTGCCTTGTGTTATATGACACGTCATGTGTGAAGGTCTTAGTCTTTTTTTCTGCTATTAATTTAATAGAATTTCCAAAATGAAGATTGCCTTGAGTCTGTTATTTCTGATATTGTTGACGGAAAATGGTGCCGTGACTAACGACGCAGAAGAAGGCTACGATATACCGTTTGAAACCAATGTCAAAGGTTTTCTTGTTTTTCTAAAGTTTATATGTGACCATTCATTTGTCTCGCTAACTCAATTATATTATCAGTTAATAATATACATATGCTTTTCATTTGTTATACACAACATGGTAACAATTATTAAAATTGTTGTTTTAAAGTTCATATTTAATGTGATTTTAAGCACACCTGAATGAAAGTTAAATACTGCAAAATGGGTGACGGTAAAACGACAAAATATACATGAGTACAATTTCTGTGATCTATTGGAAATTGGGGATACTCAATGGTCGTTCTGAGGGAGTGAAAAGTCGCCGAAAATAAAAAATATTATGTACTTACTAATATCACATGACTCGAATATCTGTCTGCTTTTAGCATACCTTTCACTTAAAAATTCAATAAATAGATAACACGTTTCAATAAATACCAAATTTACATGAAATTTCAATACATAAGTACCTATATAGAGTGCACGGTATTTTGATTTGTCAATCTGTAGAACTACCAAATGCTTGCGGTTCCAAAGGAATCTGTAGATGTAACGAAACGAGGAAAGGTTATAGTATTGATTGTTCTAGAAGACAACTGCATAACTTGTCACTGGTTATTCCATCAAATGTTACTTTTGCGTAAGTACGTCTACCTCTTTTATGGTAACTTCAGCGTAAGTACTTCTACATCTGTAATGGTTAATTATTATTTAACTCATTCAAACTCTTCAGAAATTTAAAAGCAACATGGATAGTAACTGCATACTTGGTACGTTAAACATGATGTAATAACCCCACACAGATCAGTTTATCATGATTGACAATCAACAATTTATTTAAATAAACGGTGAATAAAAAGGACTTATCAGGCTAAGGTAG
>KN886922.1:0-21563 GCA_000934455.1 Apostichopus parvimensis
ATCTATGGCAAGGAGAGTCTGTTCCGGTACCAGTCTGTAGCGAATGTCACCGTTGGGGCCCGAATCCAAGTCCGTGGCTCGGAAGGTCCAGATGGGGTGTCTCGCGGGAGAATTTTCCACGACGGCTACGTAGACAGGGTCCACCTGGAACGTTGGGTTATTGTCATTTGCATCTAGTACGTTTATCTCGACGTAGACGGTCACGCTCTGAGGTCTGACGGAAGCCTGATCTTCGACCAATACTTGAAGTTGGTGATGTGCGACAATCTCAAAGTCCACCTCTTTGGTATTCACCAGCACCCCGGTGGTTCTGTTTATCGCAAACATGCCATAAGTGTTGCCACCTACGATACTGTAGTACAATGTGTTACTACTGTCGGCATCAAAGGCCACAATGGTACCGATCCTGGAACCCTGCGGATCGCTCTCGTTCATGGTGAAAGTGTAGTTGCCCCTCAGGACTGACGGTGCATTGTCGTTCACGTCTCGGACCGTGATCTCCGCCTGAACTAACGAGGTCATTGGAGGGTCACCCCCATCGGATGCCATCACTATCAGCGAGAAGCTGTCTTGAGTCTCCCGATCCAAGACCCTTGCAGTCGTGATGTTACCGGTTGTGGCATCAATCTTGAATTCCGGTACGTCTATAAATAAAGTAAAGCAACGAAGAGGAAAGTGAGAAGACCATCTCTGAGGAAGACCGTCTATATCACAAGATGACAATTCCATAACATGTTACATGAATGTTATGTTGGGTCGGTACATCTTTTACAATTAATCTCAATTTCCCCCCCCTCCCCCCCCCCCCCCCGCCCTCCCCTACTGTAGAGAAGATCTGCTTCAAATTTGGAATCGCCGAATCAGAGAAAAGTAAAATTGCATGTGTAGTGGCGGTCGTTGACGTTATAAAATTTAAGACTTTGTAAGCAAGCATTTCGAATACTTTTCAAAGTAAACAAGTCAATAAGATCTACCTCATTGTATTCCTTTACCATGAAATTAAGGGAATAAAGATCATCTTTTGACATTATAACAGACTTTTCACCTTTCGCACTTTTGAATACTATCATTTTGGATACATACTTCAGAGAATTAGCCGGAATACGTAAAACAACCAAGTATAAACATACAGACAAGTAGAATTTACAACATGGTTGACTATCATATTGCTATGTTTATTACACAATTTTGAATGTCTTTTTGCAACTCACTGGGTTCTAGAGAGTAGGTCACATCGCCGTACACGCCACTGTCTGCATCTCTGGCCACCACTAGCAGCACGGGTGTATCCGTGGGCTCATCTTCTTTGACCGTTCCTCTGTAAACGGAAGGATGAGAGAACACCGGAGCGTTGTCGTTTAGGTCATTGATGTGCACGACAACCGAGGCTGAGACAGAGTTGGGCTGGTTTCCGTTATCTGTGGCGGTCACTTCTAGCGTGTAGGTTGCTTGTTCCTCATAGTCTAGGGTTCCGGTCGTTGTGATGAAACCTGTCAAACAGAATTATGATATAACGTTGGAAAATGAAGAACCAGTACACTGTAAACAGCAAACTAACAACACAGAGATAGATAGATAAAACTTGTATAACTAACCGGTAAATGAAACAGATCTGATATGAAATAAGATCTGTAATCGTCTGAAATATATGGACACTACAAAATATGAACAAGCTTGACCCTTAACACCACTTCTTCCCCCCCCCCTCCCCATCAGTTTACCCCATCAAAGCTGCCTAATTCTCAATGGATCATTTACCTGTGCTTTCTCCTATGACAAAAGGCCCGTCTGTGTTCATGGTGTAGGTAACTTCACCATTCTCCATGCTGTCTCTATCCCACGCTATCACAACACCAATCTTTCTTCCAACATTAACGTTTTCATCTTCTCTGAAGGTATAAATCTCCCTGTCAAAGTGAGGGGAGTTGTCGTTCGCATCGGCCACGATAACGTGGACGGCAGCGGTGGTACTCTTGGGTTCCTCACCGTTATCCATGGCGACCACCTCGAAGATGTAATCGTTCTCCAGCTCATAGTCCAGGCGGTGGTGGAGATAGATCCAGCCGGTGTCCGGGAAGATCCCAAACTTTGAAGCCGCTGGACTCGGAGACAGGGAAAAGATGATCTCCGCGTTGCTGCCAGAGTCTCGGTCAGTGGCCGAGACCTGCAGTATGTTCTGTCCGATCCTGGTGGATTCCGATACGGTCTCTTGATAAGACGGCGCATCGAACTGAGGTCCGTGGTTGTTCACGTCGGTCACGTATACTATGAACGTCAGCGTCCTGTCCAGCTGGGGTGTTCCCAGATCGTAAGCTCGGATGACCAGTGTGTACTTATCCTGCTGGTCATAGTTAACCTCCTGAACGAGTGTGACCCTACCGGTGATCGGAGTTATGGCAAACGTCTCACCCGGATTCTCCAACAGTTCGTACCTGACTACTCCGTTTCCGCCCGTGTCTGGATCCAGCGCTTTCGCGATGAACACCACCGAGTTACGGGGTTCGTTCTCGCTGATGTGGGTGAACGGGGCGAAGCCTTGAAACGAGGGAGGGTTATCGTTGATATCCTCGATGGAGACGTTGACCTGGGCAGAGGCGTAAGATGGAGGGTTTCCGCTAGCAGCCTGGATATTAAGCAGTGCGTAAGGCTGGACCTCCCTGTCGGGTGGGGACAGTACGGTGAGTTCCCCGGTCGATGAATCCAGGTCAAAGTAACCGTGCGGGTCTCCCGAATGAATCCTATACTCCACGGGCGACGGGTCTCCTGAAATGATGACAAGGGAATTTTAGCATGATACTAAACTTACATGTTTACAAAAATTGTTCCAATCATGGGAATGGAAATTCCTGTTATAGGAAACAGATCATACAAGAAAACCAGGATGGTGAACAAAAAGTTTGTACTAACTTTGCAGGAAGGCTAGCATGTTTGATGAGTTCAATTTTATGCACAGTTCAGAGAGCAATGTATAAACATATTCACTTTTTGTTACTAGACATGGATTAAATTACTTTATTTTTATTTTTTTATTGGGGGGGGTTATGTCAGGGGGTGGGCAAGTTGTACATCACATGCACCTATATCATACTAAATTGACATTGTTTGGGGGGGGGCAGAGGTGGGGGTAAGATATTTAATTGTCTAAGCTTATACTCCTCAATGTCTGTACATTTTCTGGTGCAATAGAACCCACAAAAGACAGAAAGTTGTGAGAACTATTAGCAAATTTTTTGTGATAACTTTTTGCAATTTTTATAAATCAATAAAGTTATGTCAATCACGAAAATCCCCAAATCGGATGACATTTTTGGTTGAGAATTTGTTGTTAGTTAGAACACTACTTTCCTTGTTTTCTGAAAAACCTAGACAATGGAATCAAGCAAATACCCCTAAAAACAATAATTTTTACCATGCTTAAATAGTGGGCCAATAATATTGACCTAAAACCCTCCTGCTCCATCTCATTCTCTAGTATGTCCCCCATTGGCCCTGTCCCCCCCCCCCCCCCCCCTCCCGTTTATTATATAATGCAGACCTAATAGATGATTCAATCTGTGACCCCTTCTCTTACTCCTCACCTTACAACTCTTCCAAATGTATAGTACTGGCCCTGAATAGTGAGCATTCTCTTAAATATTGTATTACAACTGAACATCCAGCATATGTTTTGTTACACAACATTCCAGACAATGTAAACAGTTGTAAATTTTATCTACAAGATTTTACCCATAATGTATTATATACTGTTTATCTGTTGGCCAGATAAGAATTAGACACTTCAAAGGCCAGAGCAGGGTGATGAAGACAAAACAAAAAGAAGCTAAGACAATGTAGTTTGCTCACCCACAGGACTGTGGTTTGTGATATCATACATGTGGTTTGGGATATGCCCACTACACTGACTGTGTTTTACACTGATGTTAAGAAATATTTTGAAGGACAGCTGACTACAGGAGTGAGTTTGTTTGGTGTACATACATATATAGAAGGATGTAAACTGCTTCAATTCATAAAATGTTATCAGAAGTTATCACACAACCTTTAATGTCACAGATTAATGAAGCAAGGTTACTGTTAAAATCAAGACAGGATTGCAAACTGGCATAATAAATGATGAAATGGCCCTAACAAAATACCTAGTTCAGTTTTATACAGTTACAAAGATTTTCATGAAAATCTGTCAATCACCAATTTATGTTCTCTATCTGATACTTTTTGATGCTGACCAGTAGATATTTAAATACCACAGAATGTATAGCTAGTAGATGCTTTGATGCTGACCAGTAGATATTTTCATATCACAGAATTTATACCTAGTAGATCATTTTGATGTTGACCAGTAGATATTTAAATATCACAGAATTTATACCCAGTAGATATGTTTTGATATTGACCAGTAGATATTTAAATATCACGGAATTTATACCTAGTAGATACTGTTGATGCTGACCAGTAGATATTTAAATATCACAGAATCTATAGCTAGCTGTTAGTTACAGATCACAAAAGTCTGCAGCTGAATGATAGTTACGGTTAACATGTCTATTTTAAAGGATAATTAAGATGAGGAACTGTATAACCAGGTAGGCAGGCACCTAAAAACTGACACTCAGCATATTTTGATGAACTGTTAGAGATAGTAGAATGTTTGTCTGGATAAATGACCACAAAAAAATTAAAAAATGACAGAATACCAGTAAGGACTGCAGACACATGATGCCAATCCCACCACCGAGGCCAAACGAAGTAAAGTTTAATCTGCCATCTTTAAACACTATTAACCTTCCTCACCGATCCACGATATCGAACAGAATATTACAACCTTGAGGAAATGTTGTACATCTGAGAGAAGGGTGAGAATAATGGGATAGAATTTTAATTACCGGTGTTAGAGTTCGTAGCCTCCACAGTACCGATATAATACGACTGCTCAGAATTTTCAGGAACAGTGAAGAGGTATCTGGTGCTGACAAAGGCTGGACGAGGATCGCCCTGACCGATGATGCTGACAGTGACCTCGGCGTTATCGATGGAGAGTCGACCTCCACCATCCGTAGCTGACACCTCCAGTAAATAAACATTTCTCTCATTTCCATCGAGAGTCCTGTTAACGATGATGTCACCTAAAAAAATTTAAAAATTCAGAGAGAAGAGAAAAATGTTTCATACAATGTTGTTCACTAACATCTTGGAGAATTTTTCCTCTATGAAAATAGTGCCATTAATAACTCTGAATGGTTTGAGCTTGAGGATTTTGCAATGTAATGATGCAAGTTTAGTCAATTAAAATCTGTGAGTCCTCATTAAGAGATTCCATGTACAAGCTTGGATCCCAGGATATCTTCTTCCCCTCCCTCCCCCATTGCCTCCCATCTCCCACCCCTACTCCCACACTCAAGGCAAAGCCATTTAGACCAGTCTGCACAAAGGTGGTGCGTTTTGCCGCTAAGAGCATTACAAATTACCATGTATATTCTATACTAGCCTTCCAATGTGAAGTTGTGCCTAGTCTCATTGCTTTATTCACATTTTCATCTTAAAATATCGTCACTTTTCCTGAATTCCTTTTTATCCACCTGATCAACACACAAAGAAACCTTTCCTTTTTTTAATTTTTTTTATTATTATAATTATGCGCAGGATTACCAGATTTGTCTGGGAAAATATTATAAGAAAGAAAACCATTTTTAATGTAATCAACATTTGCTGCTAATAATTAACATACGCTAGATCCTTAAAATACCATCACATGGTATTTTAATACCTGTCTTCCTTCAACGACGCCAACCTTTCAAAGAACATTTAAATTATACCCATAAAAACCTTCCCGACAAATTGCTTTTCGTTTAGCATCTAGAGACCCCCATGTGTATGCTGAGTCAACAAAATTGTGGAATAATTACAGTATAGGCAATACCAATGCATCTGCATTGATTGACAGTTAGAGAAATTGTCATAAACCTCATTAATATTCAATAATGATATACAATGCCGTCATCTGACTCAAAGAAATGTCTATGGGGACATAAATGTTGGAGACAAAGACTGCTTGAAATTAAAGCAAAAATACTACATATGGCATAAAACAAAAACTAAATATTTTGAGGAAATATTAATTGTTTTGCTGGGGGTTTTATGCTGAGGGTGGGAGGGGGAAGGGGGTTGTTTTGTTTCTGTGCTTTTTCTTCATCTTTTCTCCTTTTCTCTTTTTGCTGAAAGAAGATTATGTTAAATAATATCTGTGACCAAATGATTCAAAATTCTAAATAAGTCAATCTTTGTGTCATCCATAACAATTTGAATAATCCACAGGAAATGCTTTGGCATTAGAAATCCAAAAGCAACATTGCCAAACAGACATGTTAAAAAATTGTGGGAGCTATAGACAACGTTTTAACTGTTTTAGGAAAAATTACAATAAGAGTATAACTGTTTTAATGCATTTGTTTAGCAATATGTAAACATCATCTATCTTCATCCCTAAACCTTTCTCTTGCAACCACCATCATTAACACCTCAGAGAATGTTGAAATCTAAATTGTTTTTCTGCATATTTTTTTTTTGGGGGGGGGAAGGGGGGTGGGGGAAAAATGTTGTTTTGTTTCTGCTCTCAGAGAATGTTGAAACAGCAGTGATAGAATGAACTTACCTGTGTTTGGATTGATGCGGAACGCTTGGTTGTCATTGCCTGATTCGATGGTATATCTGATAATCCCAAAAATGCCAGAGTCCCTGTCCTCCGCAGAAACGGACGTAACCACCATGTCCCTTCCAGAGAACTCTAAAATATCGACTGTAGAAAAGAACAAAGAATGTATGAAATTTATATGAAATAAAGGAGGAACAAGAAACACTAAGATCCTTGGCTACAGTTCCGTACAAAAATGAACAGGGAAAAATCAGACGAAAAATGGTACAATGAGAAGGAAGGGCATTGACCAGGGGAGCCGGTCATAGAGGGCGCCAGTGTTAAAAGGTTACCAGTTCATTCTAGACACGGTCGAACGGTGAAAAAATCAGCGAAAAATTTTTCAATTTTCAATGTACTAAGAGAAAAAATGATGATGAGGACCATACAGTTAGGGAGTCTGATATTGGCAAGATAAATTAACCTCTTTTATGTAAACACACTTGTGTCAAAAAAAGTCCTTGATGCCTCTATTCCATTACAACACTGTCCAATAAGACCAGCAATTGTTGCTGATTGAAGCTATTATGATACAGTGAAGAACTTAACAATTTTAAGGGGAGCATCGATTCCATCAAAGTACGTTTTGAAGCTGGTATATAGCATACTTTGTAATGGTAAGTATCTCTTACCGACAGTTACGGTAAAACAAAAATGTTACAAATTCTTTCCCGTCGGCCGAAAGCTAGAGTGGCTTAGTGATTCCTTTAATTGCCACATTTTATATGAGGATATTTAAATCGCTTACTGCATACAAAATTTTCAAGCTTTCGCCATTGTAGATACATATCAAGAAATACTTGCGTTTGTGTTCGTCGGCCCAAGTATCAAGTATGAAGTCTATCTAAGCTTGAAATTTCAAGTCACCATGGTTACAAGCTTTTCAGGCTTTGATATCTATTGACCTAACTTTACCTTTGACTTCTCTTACAAAAATGGTTCTTGCAATCACTGTTTAAAAAAATACCGTTTACAAACGGTTTAACATGGTTCTTAAAACCATTTAAAAAACTAGATTGTACTAACTAAGGTGGATCTCTATTCAAGTTTTCAAGTCATTCTTGAATCTAGGCTGTTTACAATTATCATGTTGACAAGGCTTCCATACTTTGACCTCTACTGACCTTAAATGACCTTTAAACTCCACATAAAACACAAGAGGGTATCATTTACTCGCTAAAACTACATACACATTAAGTGGTCATTCTGAAAGATTTGCTGTTGAATTTACAAGGTTTCAGACTTTCACCTCTACTGACATCAATTACCTTCCAACTCCACCAAGTGCAGCAAAGTTCTTTTACTCAACAATGGTTTCGACTTGAAAGTTCCACCAAGCTATCCTCTGAGTTATCCTGTTTACAAGCTAATGTCACATACACACACATACACGCACACACACGCAGACAGACACACAGACAGACAGACACACAGACAGACTAACAAGCCATCACCAATGCATAGCTGCATTTTGCCTTCAGCAAGCAAACAAAGATCTGGGCCATAGTTCTAAATTTAAACGATGTTATTTCACATCAAAGGTGCTTTTCATTTCAATCAGGCTTGGTGACTCCATTTTGGGGTCAAATACTTCCACCGCTAAGAGTCATGCCTCCCTTGTAATTCTAACCAATGATGTCACAGAACATTATTGATGTAACAAACACTGTGCTACTGCAAGTAAGGAAATAACCTAAGAAAGCCTCCTCAGACTACACCCAGAGAACATATTTAATGTAACAAACAGTTGAGACTCACAAAAAAAATCCCCTGAGGCTTGTGGGTAACTTGCAGACATCATCATTTTTGGTTAATTTTTACTTGCAAATAGGTTTTGTTACTTCTATTGCAAGTAGTCCATCTCGTTAAAAACTACACTGAAAAATTGTGCTGGCGTTGTTGCATACTTCCTACATATCCACCAACACCACCGAAAAAAGAAAGCCTTTACAGTTAATTTCATCATTTGCCACACCAAATTTTTTCGAGGGGTGCTAATTATGACACCCAGGTACCACACCTCTGGCAAAAGTTACTGGTTCATGTCAGACATAGCATAGTAAAAGGTCCAACATTAGGTTCACGGTGTCAAAATCTTCTTCAAAAGGAAATTCACACCTCAGGTTTCTTAGATATAAGCCCTGAGTAGTGCATTTTACCTTGTCCTCAGGAAAACCTACACTTGCAGTATTGAAAATGCCACACAATACGCAACCGCATGAAACACCAAAATATTAACAAATTTTGATATTTTTTCTGACATACAATGCCCATATAAGTAAAAGCTGCTAGGTGACTGCTGCAAACGTATTGCTAAGTACTGTGAAACGAAAATGACCATGTCCATTCACATTATATAATTTTACAAAATTGATAATAATCAACAGGAAACTTTTTAAGTCAAAAAAGGAAACTTATCGGCCTGTGACGCTTGTAAACACTTCAGTTTTTATCTAGGTGTAAGAAATCTCTCCGTACCTGCATAAGATTCAGGATAAAACTCTGGAGCGTTGTCGTTGACGTCCAGAAGATTTACCTCCACCAGCACCACAGATGAGAGACCTCCACCGTCCGTAGCTCTGATTTGAAACTCAAAGGACGTGATCCCGCCATCTCGGTCCAGTTCCTGTGTGGTACAGATGTCGCCACTGTTTGGGTCTATGGAAAACTGTGAATGAGATGGAATGCCAGCGCCAGTCGAGTAGGTCACCTCTCCTGATGTATCAGCATCTGCATCGGTAGCTTGTACCTGTTAACAAAACCAAATATATGAAACTGTATCAATTCATTGCTGAAAGCAAAAATAGCAACAACCTGAAATTTATGCAAAGAATGGCATCCAATTATCAATCTTTACCTGCATTTTAAGTCCAGAACTTACTGGTTTGGATATTTACAAGTGACAAGCTTACCTGTCTTCGCACAATCTTAGCACTCTCGTTCTACTGTGCCTAGAAGGAAGACTTTTAACACTGTGCGCCCTCTATGTCCGGACCTCTCCGGTCAATGTCCTTCCTTTTTATTCTACCACCCAAAGTGCCTAGGCATATGTTTTATCAATCTTTACTTCAGTTACCTGGCTCCAATCCCAATCCCAACTTACTACCCCGTCCCTCCTACTGTATCTCTATTTATTCTAAAACTTATTAGTTAAATACCTCTGAAACTCCTCTATATCGTACTGTACATGCCTAATTGTTCATCTTCATTGTACGAAGATCAATTGTATTACATGATAAGTCTCAATATACCCTGGTGGTGTACAATAGCTAGGAGGTAGGTCTTTACTAGACTTCAAACATTGGTACTGTTACCTCAGAAAAGTGAAGAGAATGTTATAAACATAAACAAGTGGAATGCTGCTCTCCTATTATCAATCACTGCTTCATAAAATGGAAAACCCCACTGCCAACCCCAAACTTGAAGCAAGCTTGCAAAGGTCATCCACTCATCACTCAATTCTATCATGAATGTTTACTATAAAACCACATGCAGACCACATTCTCCTCAACTTATACTATAAATTATATAAAAGTTGCCTCCCCAACATACAGGAACAATTTTTTTTTGCCCTCCTACCTGCCACCTCTGAGACATTTTACGTACTACAAAGGTTAAAGGTTAAAGACATATCCTATATTTCATGTCACATGATCTCAGAAAGAAAACCAAAGGTAGTCTATAAGTTTTTTTTTACTTTCATTTTTATGCTTTATAATAAAGAAATCACATGAAGTCTATATCTGAACTTCTAAATAAGTACACTCAGACAGCCTGATCACTTTAGTGAAAATCACCACACTTCAAGCTTTTTTCAAGGTTTTTCAAAAATTTCATAATAATAACATATTGTTTGTACAATAAACATACTGTACACCTACGACTTAAAACTTCTGATATCATTGTTAGGTCAGTGCCACAAAAATGACTTCATAATGTAAAGAGAATTATCATTAGGATTGCATATAGGCTTTAACTCCACCACCTACAAACTTTGGATGTTTGCAACTTAATTGCGATGGTGCATATCAGTCTCCATGTAAACATTTCACTGCATGCATAATGTTAAAAAGAACTTGACATATTCCTAGTTTTAAAAAATGCTTCACTTTATTATATCACTGTAAAGTATTTATTTTTTGACCAGAAAATATTGCTTTATTGTTATTTCGTCTGTACTTTTGACTACACATTACAAACTACTAGTCTAGTACATTGACCATCAAATACAAATTCCAAGTCGACTTACTTAAACATTTCTAAAATGTTCTTACACAAATAGACTAAGTAAAATTAAAACATGGATCTGATTAAGGGATCATAATGGGCATACAGTTGCTAACTACCAAGATGTAGCTTTTTGAAGAGGCTTAAGCCCCTTAGCAGTGCAATCATTTCATTTACTGTATGGATAATTTCATTAGACTAATAGACTTTGCCACTGGGTGAGGGAAGCGAGAAAAAGGCAAAACGGAATCTTGAAGCAAATATAACCCTCAACAAAATCCTTTCCACATCAAGTTACAAGAAGGGATATATATACCATCCTCCCAAGCTCAAAGAGAGAGAGAGAGAGAGGCAGAGGGGAGGGGGGGGGGGGGATGATAACTGAAAGAGGATCTAATTCTACACTTTATGTTTTGTGATGTAACAGAAAACTTGTTTTTCTCAAAACACACTATGAAGTACAACAAAATTCATACACAGTTCCAAAACAACACTCACAAAAGATGTTATCAGGTTAACCTATTAATATATATATGACTATTACTAGTACTATTGTCCCATGTTACACACCATTGACTTTTACAAGCTGTTTACTGAATACGCTAAATGATAAATTCCCACACTTCTGCAGGATGTGGCTTTGAAATATTAACTCTAGTATCTTTGAAAATAAAATGTATTTAGCTAACTATTTCTAGCACACAAAATGGAGTGGTGGGTATAGAAGGTGAGTGGGCTAAAGTTATTCAGCTTGAACAGAAGGTGTTTACAGCTGCCCGGCAAGCGACCCTTTATTCGATCCAGGGCATTTGTATGGACTGACTAAAAGCTTTGCATAAAGAGCAATCTCGGCCCTAAAAGATAACCAATTTACAGAATGGGAAAGGAAACAATTATGAAAAAGTTTCCAAGCATGAAAAATGCAAGAATCCAAATAAGCTGTTATATTTGCAAGACAATGCTGTTGAGATTTGTGACAAAAAAAGGAAAGAATATTTAAAATGGACTCAAAAAGAACCCACTTAAATGAACAGTCAAGTATTAACCCCTGGGAGAGAAATTAGGCACTGATTGAGTGGATGTTGGCAGAAATGGCTGATAAAACTTACGAAGAGGCTGAGCTGTTTACAAACTGAGTATGTAGTTGAAATAATCTTCTAATTAATGGGAAGTTATTTCAACAGTTTGAAATTGTAAACTTTTTATCTCTATCGGGCCTAGAATATCACAATGTAGGCACTTGCAAAATGCAAATGCCTAAAAAAAAGGAAATTACTTGAAACCAACTTCCATGCACTCCCACACATCAGTTAACTTACTGTATTGATTTTGATGATTTACGTTCTAATTGTCTACTGGCATAACGATTTCCCAAGTTACTTTCTTTCCTTTACCCATAATAACGGCAAAATCCACTTGAATTTAGCTACTACATGGCCTCAATTTCGAGGAATGATTTGGGCATGATACCTGAGCATAGACTTAAGTAAAAAGTTGAAATCATTTTCATCTTAACTGATAACTTTTGGAAGCAAAGCTCCTGGATAGAGTAAGTCAAACACCACAATCCAGGACAAGTGGTCTGCAAATATGGCCTACATATATGCAAGTGGTCTGCATATATATGGTCTGCATAAAATCTGGCAATAGATTCTAGTCTTAATTAGTTCCAATCTTAATAAAATCCTAAGTTCCAATCTATTGCTCCTCTAATTCTTAGATCAGAGACCATACAAAAACCAATGGTCTGTCCATAACGCTACATCTCCCCACCATACCAACAGCAACTTTTACATTCACCTCCACCTAATGTTTATGCACCACGAGGTAGCCACAGCATGTAGTATAAAAAATGACTGAAAGTCCCTATACATACAGTAGTACATATATATATACCATGTAATACACATCTTCAACAGAGAATGGCCTCTCTACCTTGCCTTGTGAAGATTCCATCCACTAAAACCATTGAAACCATTCATAAATGTAGTTTCACTATAAAGTATGGCTTGAAACCACCAAAATAAGACATTAAACCACTGTGCCCCATGTCTGCAAATATCATCTCTCTCTAGTGCAGGTGTCTTATAACAAGAGTATTTGAGGTCATCTACACTGATTGACCCCCTGTAGATGTAGCTCCCTCTAGTCTCAATTGATATCATCCAATTTTACAAACGATCACAGTCCATATACTACTCCACAGAACAGAATGAATAAAAAGAAGGAGAAGGTTGGCAAATACTTCTTCATTCCCAGCAAGTAGCCAAAGGCAAAAGAAACCTTGATTGGGGAGTTCTGAAAATCCAAAAACGAAATTACATATATCTTCTCCCCCGACTTCTGTTGTCTTCCATGAAAACAGCTTTTACATGTTTCACTTGGGGTTTGAGGCTACCAATGTCTCCTTTTTTTTCCTTTTTTTTTTTTTTGTCTGTCAGTATTCAGTATGCATGACTCATGTGTCATTTCTGTTCCTGAGTCAGTGACAAAGAGTTGGGGAGTTTGAACTAGTCTTCTAGTGTGGGCAAGAAAGACAAGTGTTTGTCAATTTCAAATTTGAAATGTATAGAATTGTGCAGCTTTATTTTCCAGCATTTAAGGGTGTGTTAGTAAACTTATGTGAATGTTGTTTATACTCTTTTAAGGATAATAGTTCAAAAAAGTAATACTGAGATATTAAAGTAAAATGTAGATGTTCCGTGCAGCAAATACAATGTCTATCCATCCCCAAATGTAATAGCCAAAAAAGAATGTTAAATACCTATTGTGTACAGCAAACAGAAATTACATTACTCTGGCAATCGAACAATTCGAGCAATGAAAACCAATCAGTGTTACAATAGAAACAATTTTTTCCGCAAATCGTAAATCATCAATCAAAAGCTTTCAAAGCCATCTTGCAAATAAACAATTTAAATTTTCCATTTTTTTTTTTGTAGGCCTCCATGCATACAAGGAATGCATTGTGAAATATATGACTTCATAACAAGATCCTATAAATGGTAATACTGCAAAAAAACAACATGGACTCCTGAGTATAAAACTAACTCTATCTATCGAAGGACAGTTCAATAAGCTACTGAAAATTAACACAGAGTTTTTTAATTTTACAAATTTCAAAAGATGCAAAAACCAGACTCAAACAACTTTGACTCCAACCCTATGAATCATATTTTGTCATACATGTTTAATGCTAAATTTACCATTAAAATTAATTAAAAGAATTTTGTTTTTAATATCAACCCTGTATAATAGTATAGTGCTTATTTAGTAGCAGGTTGCATTTAAATGCTAACATTACATGAACATACTTCACTTGTTTTCATCAATTCCTAGCAGCATCATTTCAGTGCCTAATGCAATATTCAATGTTAATGGTATGGTTTGTATTTCTTCTCACATAACACATATCAATATATCTACTAGACAACCTCTTAGTTACTGATTACAAGAACTTCAACCCCAATTCTTACATGCAAATTAGGTTAAGTTAACCTGTAGTCACAATAAGTTAATCGGCTATCAAACTATCGGCTAGCACACGGTAGAACAAGAGTACTAGGGTTGTGGGGAGACAGGTAAGCGAGGAACAAAGTAAATCTAAGTGTTGTTGATCTTGGCTTAATTTCATGATGACCTCTGCTTTGAAAGGCAACTGACATTTTTGCAACATCAGTTATGATATTATCCTGTTACCTTTTTTTCACAATCACTATCCATTTGTGGAATGGAAGAGCTAACTGTTCAATAAGTTGGACACAAACCCTCCTACTTTTTCTTTAAGATTTGGGGTTCTTTTTTGTGGGTCAATCCATGACCTGGGTAAGAATCAATCACCATTTACTGCTTCTTTAGTGACAGATAAGACCTGAAACTTTCTTGAGATCTAAGAAACAAAACAGTGTTATTATCCTTCAACAAACAACCACAAGTATGAAAAAAAGTTTCATCTCATAAAATATTTTAATACTAAAAAGACAGAAAGGAATCATATATTCCTCAGAGAGATTTCTTCTCATAGACTTTTAGTACAAGATTACAATACCATAGAAGAAGTCATATTTGTGTGTCTGCTATGGTCACATTGAGGTAATTGTGGTCAACCCTCTGAAAGATTTATCTATATACTTTCTTACAATCTTGCAGACCACAGAAAAAAATTGTGCTCAATCTGATAAATTAAAAAGAACCAGAAAAGAGACAAAAACATCTGAGGAGAAAATGTGTAATAGTTTCAATGGCATCTGCTCCACAAAAGGACAATTTTTCAACTTTTCATGACAGAGGAGAAAGTTAATGAGACCACAGCTGACCCTTGTGCCACATTCCAATGGCATGGCTCAGTGTGGGAGGGGGGGGGGGGATTTAAATTTTTTAAATGTAAGTTGCTATAATGGAAGCTTGTTATTCTGGTACTCATATTATGATATACTCACATGTATACTGTTATGGTACTCACATGGAACTCATAAATTATGGTACTCACATAACTAAGGAGCTTTTTAACTTTCTTAAAATGCCTGAAAATGAAACTTTGTCATAAATAAAATAGCATGTTCAGTTTACAAATCAGCATGATCATTGTAGCATCCAACTTTGCAAGTCTGTTGGGGCTAAAATGCAGGGCAAACCTGTAACAGTGATTATACACTGTTTGTGCATAACAAAAGCCAACTAGTTTTAATAAAATTTTCAACACATTTTAAGGACTTTATTAAATTGGCTCAGCAAAACTCAGTCAGTCAGATAAAATGCCAGTGCATGCCTAGAGAGAGGACACAGGTCACAGAGAATCAGAGAAATGAAATATGACTGTGTAGATAAGAACCTAAATTTGACACCAAACAACATTGGGTGAAATGTTATGACCTTTCGTCTGCTTGATGCATGCTGTCTATAAATGTAATGAGGTGGAGTAGCTTGCCTGTCAAACCATTTTATATTAAATAAAGACAACTAATCCAAAATGGTATTCTGAAAGTCTCCTAGGAATATCAAATGTGTTTACTAAAACCCCATCTGAGGGTCAAGAGTAATTGGAAGCCTATTACGTATTTCCACATCACTTGACTTTTCAGCGGTAGATATTTTCAAACAGCGAACAAATCGGACAGTACTTTCAATTTGTAAATCTTACAAAGTCGTTTGGGATCTGTTTGGGGTTTTGATAGTAAGGATTCCGCAGTGGGCTATTATTTTCAGCATTCGGTGACCTGTATGTGTTAGGTCATAAGTTTTGTCAAACATGATAACAATTTGGCATTCCGGGTAACCCCTCCAGGAATTACTTTCCAAAAGTCTCCCAGTTTGGGTCCACATTCCACTATGCACAGCCTGAAGCCATAAATGACTCTCTCTTGTCACTTTTAGAAGTTCTTTCTGCCAATTAGTCTAACAGAAACACTCTGAAGGTAACACTAAGAAAAAGGGGAAAAATTGGGAATTTCCAAAGTTTTAAGTTCCGTCAGAACAGCATTTTGAGTTGTAATTTTGAGTCAATCCGAGATTCCCCCACCCCCACCCCGCCCCTACTTTTTGCTTCGTTTGCAATCTTTATGCCCGATTTCATTATTTCTGTTTAGATTAATCCGTGTACTAAAATATCGGTAACATGTCACTTTACAGGTAAACAGCTGCTCTTCATGGGAATGATATCAACAGATTGTGGCAGAACTAATAAACTCAAAATACAACTATAAAGGAAATGCACACTGTTTAATTGGAATGTGAAATAAATCTACTGAATCTACTCCCAACCTTTGCTGTCAGCAATATTTGAACCATTTGCAACTTTTCTTCCAAAGTATGATAATTAATTCCCTGATGAGAAGGCAAACTCATAGCACCCTTCAGAAAGTGATAAATGTGGCATACCTTCCCACAAGACTGTCACAGCTTGTAGCAAATGTCAATGTTTTCATTTACATCCTAGGTCATTGACTTCCATGTTGGCTTATGAAAAATTTTGGTTTTGAATCTACTTAGGGCAATCTTGATATATATATCCAAAAATATTATAATGGCCAGAGTATGGAAAGGAAGGTATTACTTCATGGAAAGATTACACTGATAACAAGTAACTTCCAGTGAGGTCTAGGTTTGGTCACCTAATTGCATTGGAACTATAGGATTGTATATATAATACATGGATGCTACCCAAAATAATTCCAATCATATGCAGGTACTAATTCATGTCATAATGAACACTAATGTAATCAGCTGTACAGGGTAGCATTAATGTTAGCCACATATAAAGGAGTGTATCATCTATTGTGCTTTGCTTGCTATGTACATCTTTTCAATCTTTTTAAAACATTTTTCTGATGAAAAAATTGTTGTTCATTACAAACATATGAATTTCCACAACTTACTTGTTTTAATCAATTTCAATAAATGATCTTGACTAAAACTTGACTAAAACTACAACCAGTACTTTAAAGGACACTGGTTCAATTTAAATAAGCTCATGATATCTTACTTCTATGACCTAGCTTATAAATTTACTACTACATATTGGCGATCATTTTGTAATTTTTGTGTACGAAGACAACGACTTTACATTTAAATGGTATCCATAAACTACAGTATTCTGTACTGACATTGGACTTTAATCATTAATAATCCAACTAAAGCATTAATAAGTCCCTTCCCCCCCCCCCTCTCCCCTCCAATAAATTATGGCAGCATCATTTCATCTCAAAATGACAACAAGATTCCACCTAACTGTGCTCCAATCTGATTCCAAGGTTTACCTTCAATGATAGAATGAATGCATGAGAAGGGTTTTATTGAAGAGCTAAACTACTATTGATAGATTAATGCTGTGTCCCACTCCCTACAGTCTATATATATAACGCTTTCTTCTTCATAAAAGGCTCTCTCTCTCTCTATCTGTCTCTCTACTCTCAAATGATGCACTACACACACAATAGTAGCTTGGTTTGTGAAAGGATGAACATCACTACGGCAACCAAAGCAGCCATCTTGGAATTTCAAAGAGAGTGCACACACACAATGGGTTAAAGTGAGTTGTAAGTGTGTGATTTCTATTGTTTAGATTTTTACTTTATTCTCTGTGTTGGTTCAACAGGAAGAATAGGGAGGGTCAACAGATATTGCGCATTGGATTCTTCAATGTCTGAAGCCCACAAAGTGTTCAGCTGAGTAGCTCTGAGATCCATTTAACGGCACAATGGTCTTAAGAAGACTCAAATCGAATTGAGTAGCTGACTAGGACACACAGCAATTTCATGAAGATTAAAAGCAGATACATTTAAGGTCATCTTAGTCATTTATAAATTGAAGGTTAAGATTAACATTTCTATGGTCATGACAAATTAACCTTTCTCTCTCTCTCTCAATTTTTGCATGTCCTTGACTTCTTAGACCTAAAGAAGAAAACTGGGGGAAGAAATTAATACCTCAGTCTTCTACTACAACTGATTTAGGTACAAACGACATTGTTAGACGACAATAAAACTACTCTCAACACAAGTGCAATTTGTTTACCCGTTCTTATCACTGAGTGATAACTCTATGTACCCATCCCCCTCTCCCTGTGAACTCTAAGTATATTAATACATAATAATATCAAGTGCTTGGTATATAAATTATGGAAGTTATCTCTGATGACTCACTTCATTTTATGACACCCTCTTGGCTATCTCTACTTTTGAATAAAACTTGTAACAATAGCGAAGATTTAATTCAGTTATAACTGGGGTATATACATATCACCTCTTTCTATTCTCTGAACTATTTTCATACACATATATGTTATCAACACACATTTTTTTGCTTTTTAATGGGGTTAAGCCATTTCTCAAATTTGCAAAAGTGAATATAAATTACACATGCGCATTTAAAACATGCACATTTCCAGTAACATTCATGAAACATTTTCAACATGCACATTTTTATTATAAATCATATTTAACTAAAACTACTGTAGCACATACTCTTTACAAAGTACATAATATAGCATATCAGTTTGTTATGTATTCTGTGTATACTATGTATTCATATTAAATTGTCCAATCACAATTCACCATTTAATGCAGTCATATTTTCAACTCCCCCTTAAAACACACTGTAGAAAGCTTGGTCATTCCAGTTTGGGTTAGCTGCAGGGTATAACTTCAATAATGTCAGTTTAAAAAGTATCTTCATACACCCTTCCCCCCCCCCCTCTCCCCCTGTGATATCATTAAATATATAATTGCTGATTTTTAAGGATTATCAACTAGTCCAAGACAGAACGAAACCTTTTTCCAACCAAAATATTCTTGAGGTTATCCAAATTTCAGAGTTCAACTTCAACCTCAAGTTTATTTCTCTCAACCTCAGTTTATTTACAATACAAGCACTCATTTATAACAGTACCTTTCATCCTGCATTAATCTTTTTTGGACAACCAACTGCAGGCGGTTGATAGGCAATTCTGTGACACCTAGTGAATACTGCTACACACAGATTCTTAGCAATCAAACTCATTAACTCCCTTAGACTTGTTTGCAACTTTAAGCAAAGGTGTGTCAAGCATGGAATTAATTAATTAACTTATGTATCGTTACCTGTTTAATGCCTGGGACACAATTTTCATACCCTGCAACTTAAACATATTGCAAAAGCATATTTTAACTAATCTTACTAGAAGTTTGGTATAAAATAAGGTTCGAAAAGTACATAAAAATCATTTCAAAATGCTACTTTAAGAGAAAATCCAGGTTGTCTGAACAATATCCAAGAAATTTTCCTTTACATTATAACTGATCCAGGTTTTCCCTAGGATAGTTCAGTTGTCTACACAGCGTATCTTGATAACAGTGCTACATTTAGTATATCCGTAGGCACCCAAGGCAGTACAGCACTAGCTACACGTAAGTTAGCTCGCGCCCTTCAAGCATGTGGTCCATGTTACTGTGCAACACATTAATGTTGATGCATGTTCTGGTCAGTTTTTCATCTGTGTTCATGTTCAAATTAAAACTGCAACATTCTGCACTGGTAATTAAACATTTCTTTATTTTAATACATCAGTTAATCACCCTTAATATTGAGCAACACATACTGATGAGAAATTGTACACAAATTTAGGACAACAAGCCAGAGAAAATTGAACCAGAAAACTGATTTCTTCCCCTTTCAACAACTATATAGCATGAGGAGAATATGTTTAAGATCAGACTAACATCGCACTTGACCAAAGCCTGTTTTCTTCCTAGTAAATCACTTCTTCAAATAAATCGGGAATTCCTCAATTTACCCAATAATCCTCTCTGTAAGAGAGTTTAGACCAGTCCCACCTAGTTTTACTATTATAATAACTTGCTTATACACCTGCATCAACTTTAAGAGCACAACAATAGTCGGTATCCTGTTTATCTACCAAGCTTTAAAAAGCCCAAACAAAAACTGCAACCATACCTCTAAATAAACAGCGATGGCGAAATAAACAAACCTGCCAGAAACTTTGCTCTTATTTATCACCAGGTGATTATTCCCTCTGGAGTGGTACTCGCTAATTTGGACTACTATTGTTTAATGTTTATTCTGCGGGATTGGAGGCTCACATCTTAAGGATGTGTTAATGAGTAATCTCTCTATAAGAGGAACTTCACAAACACATGCCAGGAAGTCTAGGGTAATAAACAATAACAGACTAGAAGGAAATAAATGTAGGTGGAAGATTCAGAGCCCCAAGTAGCTTTTTACAGCATCCTGTGACATTGACTTTCTTCTCGCTGTATAGGCAGCACTAATAAACAACAAAGATACCAGTGCTGTGGCCGAGTGGATAAAGCCAGTGGCATTTGAAGCAATGAGGTGCATCTTAATAATAATAATAATCAGTAGCTATTTTTGTGCTTAAACGACCACAAATGTGGGCGAAAGCGGCAAGGGTTTATGGATTACAACTTACACGTCGGGTGGCTTCCAATTCAACATTTTTAAAATTTGGAATCTTTCAATTTAGAAAGTCATTTCAGATGGGAAACCTGTAGATTGCTCTTGGATGAAAAACCCACCTTACTATGACCTGGCCAGGTATCTAACCCTGCACCTTCCGATTGCTATGCTCACACAGCTAATGCACTAAAAGCACAACCCATCACTGGAACACACGTTACACTATTGTGCTGTGTAAAGTCGACAATCCAACCTTCAGCGTCCGAGACACACCATCAAACCAATCTGAAGTTGAAACTCAAGAAACAGTTTTTTTTTTTCCTCCATAATTTACTTTTTCCCTTTTTCTCTTCACTTGTCTTAAAATTTGAAGTTGACAAAATTGGGTATTTTATGGCAAGGGAGACTACTACCTTACACATGACATGATGAGCACTGATGTCTAACTTGCATGAGTAATCAGGACTTGATCTTTTGAATTGTCAGTGTTTGAATCTCTGCATGCCATTTTTAAGATGTACACAGTTGAAGAAGACTTATCGCTATATTCTATAGGCAAAGTGCACTTGAAGCAAGACCAGTCACAGACGTTTTGTTTCGTAAAGCAAAACTGTTTTTAAAGTGCAGCCTAAAAAATAAGTTACATTAACATGCTTCATTCAAACTTTAGAAAAGACCATGCAACTACAAGTTCCAAACACTGTAAGAGTACATTTACATTAAATATTGAATTATC
>KN886922.1:22023-32644 GCA_000934455.1 Apostichopus parvimensis
CTTGGAAAAAGTACTGGAAAAGTACAGAAAAACAGACATTTATCCCCAGTACAGTAATGTTCATAATGTTACATATTAACAACCCCACTAAACTTATCAACATTTTCACACAACAGGAAAGAGCCAAAAGTACAGTCCTCTAGGAGGAAGCAACTATACTATTAGGGAATGTCTTAAGACTTGGCAAATAACCTACAACCCCTCTCCCACCCTCCCCTCCCCTTCCCAGCCTCCCAAAGAAGAAAATCATGAAAACATCTTTGTAAAAGGTACTAAAAAAGTCCAACCAAAGTGTATCCGCAGACAGTTACCCCATGTGCAGGAATGTTCATATTCATAATGTGATATATTAGCAACACAATCTTATGGACATATTCACACAACAGGAAGCACCTTTGGGGAGAGGGAAGGTCTCTTGGGGTGCATAGCTTTGTGGTGTCACCAGAATGGGAGAGTAAAACCAATTGTTTTTAAGCTGAAAGGAAGATAAGATGGCTGTGATATTCAAAGGACTTCCACACATTCCATTTTTGTTTAATCGTCTTTTCCCCGAACAGTAATGGCCTAGAAAGTTCCCTCAATGGTGCCACTTTTCTCTTCCAGTCCCTCCTCCCCTTCTCTTCCCTACCCTCCCCCTCTAAGAATTTTGTTTCATGCTTTCTCTTTGGTTTGTTTCCAGTCAACTTTTTCATTTTTCATACCAAAGCGATGTGAGGCAAAATAAAGGAATTTGACATCTAAACTGACTACTAAATGAACACTTCTCTCCATTTTCTGTCTAACATTTTAAAAGTCACTGAAAGCAATACAAAGCTGGTAGAACCCCAAACTAAAGGCTTCACACGACAATTAACAAAGACAGCAGTTCATACATGGTCTTTCAACAGGTATGCCACTCACCTGAAATAAAAACTATTTTATGAGCTGTCCATGAGCAAGAAATGGGAACATTTATGACTTTGTTAGTAAAAATAACCCATCATGGAGTTGACAAATTTACTTACTTTTATTTTTATGATGCATGATAATAAAATCTGTACATACCAGCTGACATGAGCAACAAGTGAAGTCATTCACTCTTATCAAATTCAGTTGGCATATTTTCTGTTTTATATATTTGACACACTTTAAAATTGAAATTCTAATTAATTGAATGACCCCCTTGAGGTAAAAATAATTCCTTTACTTGACCCAATTGACTGAGTTCTACAAAGAAGGAAGGTGTGAAGTTTTTTTTTGTTTTTTTTTAGTGTTCCGTTCTTCTTTTTTTGCTTCTTGACAGAATGCAGAAGGGTCATCTGTATGATGAGCCTTCACTATTATTTCTTTTTTCATTTTTTTTCATTTTTATGCCTTTGTTCTCGACTCTTTTCTTCCATGGGTCACATCTATACCATCAATCAACATCAACCCTGCTGTGTTAAGAAAATATCTGCTATGGACGAAGTAGATTTTTGACAGATAAATTCAAAGTACACCTGAGTGTTAACAAACAAGGGATTGAATCCATCAATTCTCATGATCTTTGATATACATGTAGAGTAAATCTCTTCTAATATTTAAAAACCTTTCACGAACTAATAGGTCCTTCCCGATCAACCTACCCACCCATCCTTTTCTCCTGATCCACCCCATCAAACCCCTCTCCTGACTCACTCCTTTCCAAATCCATCCCCCCCCCCCCCCCCGATCCAACCAAACTCCCGATCCAACCCTAACTTCAACTTCAAAGGAAAACGTTTTCTACTCTGGCATACCATTCATCCTTTACTTGTCACTTTGCATTCATTCAGTTTATGACTTAAATTAATACTCAGTATTGTACTACCCACTATGACAGAGAATGTCCTTTGAATTGTTCTGCAATTCCAATAGTCTTAATACTTAGATAACAAAAGGATCCTATGAAAGCCAAGATCCACATACACCAACACCATTGGTGTTCTTTAGATAACAACACAATGCAACCTTACAAAAGAAACAATAAGATCTAAGAATGAGTGAGTCATAGTCCCTTTAACTGTGTAGGATACAGTCAATGTTTAATACTTTGATATTCTAGCTGTGACAGCACAGACAAAAGCATTGTTTTTTTGACATTGTGCAAGATTTTATTAGAATAGATAATCAATTGGAAAAGGCAAAGCCAACAAGAAATTGGACCATGGTGTGGTCTCTCTAGAATATAATTCCCCAGTGCACAAGATGGAAATACTCACATGACTACTTGCACGTAATTCTTCTCCCGATATGTATAATTTATTGATATTGTTGTCTGCATGTGAACCACCAAGGGAGCACACACCTTTGTACATGCCCTAGTAGACAAACATTGACAAATGATAGATATCTATGACAGTCTGCTCAACATGTCAAAAGAAAGTGATGAAAGTCTTCAAAGTTAAATGCCAAAACCATTAAAGTAAACAAGATTTATTTTCCTAACTGCATTCATTTATCAAAGATCTCGGTGGGTTAAATAGCATCCCATCTGTCTGCATACATAATACAGAAGGAAGGGACACTAAATCCTACAGAATTTTGCATGCAGGAAAAAACATGGAAAAATATCAAGTTGTGACCAAAAATATGAAAGTAACACTCATAAAAACAGAACAGCATAAATAGGTACAGTACATTCTCGCATCATAGGGTCGAGATATCTTGCACATTCTTGATCACAAACTGTCAAAAGAGGTCTGGTTCCTTAGTCATGAAAACTGAACCCCTCTTACTTAAATTTTGCTCTAAATCAATAAATTTCAAATTCCTACATTTGTTGTTCAACCCAAATTTCATGCATAGTTCTTCCTCAGTTCTGCCTGTCACCAGAAGGTTTGTATCGGTGTGTGTGTGTGTGTGTGTGTGTGCGGGAGTGAACAGGTCAAATCAATTCAATGTTTCTAATCAACTTCAAACTGTTTACCACCTAAGGAGAACTAGTTTGATCTACAGTACTTCTGTAGAAAGTTAACAGATCTCATTGGCTTTTCACTTTAACAATGATCTCAGCCAGCATGCAACACTGTCAGCCCAAAAAACAAGGACTTTAAGAATAACTGCTGACAGAGAGTTGAAGTGCTCATATCCAACCGTTACCAAAAAGGGGGGGGGGGATTTTTGTGTGGAAGGAATTCAGAATGGTGCTTGCCAGGGATCCTGAAACGTGTCTAGTCTTTTTATCTCTTTTTTTAGCTGTTTAAGTAGGTATTAAAATACTAATGCACAATATTGAGAAGAAATAGCTAGGTTTTGAAGCAGCGAGCTGCACATTGGTATCTTTTAAATTTACCTATTTCTTTTCACCCATAGAGAAAGTCTAACACAAGTTCAAATTTCCAATCCTACACATGTTTTCATGAATTCTCAAATCTGAAAACATTGTGTATGTATGCATAATAGAGTATATACCACTGAAACACAACACATTTACCTGTACAGACTAAATTTTCAAGACACTTTCCAGCCATACACTGTAGTAGAAATGACCTTCGGATGTAATAAAACATGGTCTAAATTAGGTACAGTCCTAGCCATGTTCCCTGTCAAGATCCCAACATGACCACTGGGCAAATTTAAGTGAAATGATAGATAGGGACAAATGAGTATATTGAGTTGTATAGCAGCTTTCACAACGGTTAAAGCAGGGAGTTGTTCTTGGTTAAAAGATAGAAGGCTACTGTAGCATGCAATGCTGGTGTATTAATTGAAGAACAGAATGGACGGAGAGTTAAAGTTTAAAGATCCATTTGGTAGGAATTTTTAGTCACAAATCCAGATTCAGGAAAACCTCTCTACAGCTCATACCGATGGAAAGCATAAATTTACAAAAACTTCATAGTCAATGAAATTTCAAAATATCTGGAAAAATTCCTCCGAGAGTACTTTCTGGACTGTAAGAGTGGCGTTAAAAAGAGGAGCTAAGAAGAGGGTCATGAACCAGTTGTGGAGGTCACTAAGCCGCTGGACTAAAACTTTCCAATTTATTTGTTAGACCAGATAGATCTATAGGAAAGTGTATTAATTGAGACAGAGTGAGGTAAAACCAGTCTAATTGTTCCCAGGTTTACCAAAACATGGCTACGGAAATCGATTTTTTGTGAGTGACCCTGTTCCACAGTTAATGCCTTCATAGCTGGCTCTGTGTTTATAATGCAATGTGGATGCATTATGATAGTATTATAACCCCCCTGGCAGGTCGTGCAGTGCTAAAAGCCTAAAAAACATCACCAAGTCGGTAGGTTAGGTAGATGGGAAAAGTGCATAATTAGACTGGAGACAGGTAAGATGAGGAACACAGTAAATACTCCCATGATGCATCTCTCCGAATGAAGTCAATCACATGTGAATTCCATTTGAATAGAAAATACCTCCAGTAACAACAAGACTGGATGACAATTGAAACCACTTGAGAGATTTTTATTCCCTATATCAATTATTAAAGAAAACATGATTGTCCCAAGCGGAGGTCAAAAACAGCCCTTTTTCTCATTCAGATACCCCCCATACTAGTGACATTGAAAGAAAACACCCCTGAGGCATTTAGCAGTTAGTACCATGGCTAACACACCATTTGCCCTATACACATATATAGTCACTGCGCTACTGTTAATCAACGTTATGAATAGATTAATGCAGTTATATACCAGGTTGGACAAATTTGGAGTTCATTACGAGACAGGGCTGTATAGATCTACGTGAAAAAGTAGCACAAACTACAGTCAAACCTGTGAACGTATTGGTACATTAATCAATGTCGCACTTTTTTGGTTTCATGTTTTAAGGCTGATTTAGCAAAATGTCCGTTTGATCAATGTATAGTGATAATGCGCAACTGCTGCAAACTACCAACTTAGCAGTTCTGTTTGTATTTACCGAGTAGGAAAATGCTACTGACGTGGAAATAAACAATTTTGAAGAAATTACAGTACTGAAACTTGCTAAAGGGTGTAAGAAAGCAATCTGAAGGTGGCCTAGATTGTAAGAGAATAGAGACGAATTACAAGATGTACTACAAAGATGTAGGGAGGAGGTAAAAAAACTCAAGATGCAAGTTTGTGCGACTAGTACACAAATCATAGGTGCGACAAATGGCGAAAACCCAAAGGGAAAAACAGCCCAACTAAAAGAATACTCATCCAATCTTCATACATGTGGTAAACGTGTTTTGGCAAAACAAACAATGGAGATCCTTGAAAAGGAGTTCAGATGGGTTTACGATAGATAGAATATTTTGAGATAAAATTTTTCTACACTCCTGAAGAACTCCACACAATTTAGATGGTAGGAAGATTAACAAGTGTTCTAGACATGGTAAAGCTAGAGTGTGGTTGTTGTTAGGACACAGGGAAGTGCACAGTAAAGTATACATTCAGATTTTGTTTCAGTAAACAAAATCTCAAAACTGAGAGAGGGCTTTGGAATGAAAAGGGTGCGACATGGGTTTGTGTCGTAGACATATTACGGATCCACTTTTGGAACGAGATCCGATCTTATCTATTCCACTCTTTTCTGAAATCTTTGTGCTTTAGTTTTAGTACTTCTACTTACAGTGTAACTTGCTCTTTGTCATAGAATTAGTTAATAACAGGGTATAACTTGAGGTGAACAAGTTTAATAATCAACCAAATAGAACAATGTTACCAAAGAACTTACCACTTATAATAGAAAATAATATAAACATCGGTTTGGTACCATCCACTACTTGTATATTAATCGACAATGTACTTTCTGTAAGTGGAAGTCGCAACTGGCAATTAATATTTAGCAAGTTGTCAACCCTCGGTAAACAAGCACTTCACCACGTTAGTTTGTTAAACGTGTCAACTTATACAGATTATATATAACTGGTGGGTCCAATCTACAGTCCCCAACATACAATACTGATGCAAGAAGCCTCAATAACAGCTTTTGTGAAGATTTTACAGTTGCAAAATCTCAGACACTATAAGGACACTTGACAGCAAGGAAAGGGATCAAATTTCAGAGACTTTTGATTGATCTTCAGAGCCTATTTGGAGGGCAATGCTGACATAACCACTTCAATGCGATGACTTAAGTATTCGCAAATACCACGGTTTAGCGATCAAAGTGAGACTACCAGAGTTGTGTAAGTTGCCATTAAGTAGCCTGCTCTCTCACCCTAGGTAAATGTAAGTAATAGACTCAATGATAAAAATCCACTAGGTGAATAATTAACTATTGGTCAGAAAAGGTTTCCTGTGCACTTCTACACTCCAAAACTTATTGGGGAAAATTGATAACAGCCGTAACAAACGAAAATGACAAACTCTCGGCCATGACGAAAATCACATTTTCTGGACTGTAAATAGGTTGTCTAAAGCTTGACCAGTACAACAAATACATGATGCAGGCCTACTGTATGCAAAAAATAATTCGTCCAAATCAACATAGGTTCTGCTTGCAAACTACTGTTCTCTGTGTGTACTGTGCCTATTAGATACATTTACTGAGCACTGCATTATAGTAGTGTACAGTTTACCTACCACATTGCCCATACCAGTGGTATTAAACTATCATAACTGTAAGGTTTTGGAGCCCTGAATGGCTTTTAACCTAGTTTCATCATTCCTGGGAAAATTTTATGCTCTGCAAAATCACATGCCATTAACCTCACTTTTTGGCCTAGATTAGAGACATTATATCTTAATCACCCAAGTGGTCAGTTACAACCTCTTAGGCCAACTTTTCGGGGCAGTTCTCGATCAGTTGCAAGAAAGTTTTATTTCCTATTTAAAGACAACAAACAGGAGTTAAATATAAAGTAGGGCAGAAAAACATAGGGTTAAAACTGAATAGAAATATGTAAAGAAATCATTTTACTCCTTGTTTATATTTGAAATCACATTTGCTCTGACATAAATATAGTGTTGCTACTTTTTATTTTATTCATTCTTTTATGTCACTTTGTACCAGTTGTACAGGGGGTTGATTTATTCCCATCCACCCCCCATCCTTTGTAACAGGAACCAACTTGAATGTGGTTTAGAGGTCAATGTCCAACAATGTCTGACATTGAAAGTCTATAAGAATAAGACCCCATTGGTACTCTAAATTGGTCCCTCATTTACTTAGATATTTACTAGGTCAATAGGTACAAGACTGTCATATATTACCATCAGCAATCTTTCCCAAAGGTTCGTTAATTAAATGACCAAAAAATAGTAAAATCACAATTTCTTTAGATAAAATTTACAACTGCGGGTAGGTGTCTTTGACAGTAAAACCTAAATAAATGACCAATTAAAATCAGGTATGATAAACAACAGATGATCAAACCTTAAAGAAAAGCAAAATATGGCAAGTTAGTTCTGAGTGAGACCTCCCAGGCTTCAGGGCTGCCCAGTGGGCAGGGCAGTGTCCAGATAAAGTTTGTCTATCAAATATTGACATGCCTCCCTTTTCTTTTTAAAGACACTGTACATATTGACATTCTGCGGACACTTTTTAACAATGGCAGAAAATTTCTGAAGGAATCTTGAATATTAACCACAATTAAGTCACGTACCACTGGCAAGTAAGTGCTTTAAACTTATGTCGGAGTAAAAACCTTGGGAGTATCGGGACTGTTATTTATATGCAGATTAGATCCTTGGATCAGCGTATCTGATGAACCAACTATTCACATTTAAATGAGTATGTGAACAGCAAAATGTGCATAGCTGTTAAATTCATCTCACCACTTGTTACTAAGAGACATGGCATAAAAAAGGGGTGAGGGGGGCGGGGCTAAATGTCAAAGTATGTTGCAGTTAACTGTAACAAAACAACATTGTACAGGAAATAATTTATTGTTCAAATTTAGTGTAGCATTGCCCAAGGATATGAATGTTTGCTCTGTACATTGAATACCATAGTTCCAGTGTAGAAGCCTGCTACACATATTTACACTCCATAGTGCTCAACTTGACCATTTTTTATAACATTTTGCAATGCGATACTGGGATAAATTATACTCTGTTGTACACATTCACCAAACTTTTCTGCATATTACTCAAAATTAGATAGCAACTGATCAAAATTCATAAAACTAAGCCTTATTCATCCCAATTTTTGGCCAGCAAATGAAGAATAATGAACAACAAATCAATAACAATGCATTCCATGTTCAACATTTTGTCACTTTTCATATTTCAAATCAATCACCCTGCCAAAAAGGAAATTACAATTCTTCAAAACTATTCTTGATTATTTGATTGAAATGAAATTTGACCAATTCGGGTGGTTGAGCAGCAAAATATTTCATCGAAATTACTGTATAAGCTGCTTTAAGATCTTTGCCCTGCTGCATAATAAACAAGATTTATTCATTATGATACAGTAGGTCTGTAAACCACACAGAATTAACTGGTTAACTGTCATTTATCAAAAAAAACAAAAGGTTTAGTTGAGTTGAAAGACTTCGCTTATATGAGCATTCCCTACTGTACCTGAATATCTTTCCAGGTCAAGGGAGTTAAGCCTTGTTCTTGAAGCAAAATATTCACTGGCTTCTTAGGGTATAACCAGATTACAAAACAACTTTTTAACTGATTAGTCATTTTGAAATCTCCTTCCTGGTTTTTAAGCAAAATTTTGACAATTTATCACCTCAATTCTGAGGTTCTTCATTGTTTTGAGATTATGATGGATCAAGGAAGATCTTTAGAGATAAAACAGGATCCTTTGTAGATTATTGACTTGCAGATCACCAGGTTCTACCTTGAAGAAGATTCATCGTAATTGACTATGAAAGCTTCTCTTCACTCATAGTTTTTTTTTAAAGCTTTTTGTGGAAGAGTAAGCTATTACATTTGTTTGCAAAATCATGATTCCAATCAGATCAAGAATCAAATTCATTGCCTAGTAACTTGTATTAGTTAAATGTTTTCTGTTTTCTTTTTGTAGTTTTGTGAATTGTAATACTTTTTAACAGTACATATTTACTTCAAAAGTTCTGTGTAAGACTCTGCAATCTGGTAAGTGAGAGGCAATTAAAACAAACATTTATTGGCATATTTATTAAATCCTCATCCATTATTTTGCAGGTTCAGTAGATTAAGGAAACTGAAAAGTGTGCATATTGAATATTAAATGAAGCTTGGTAGTGTAAGAGTGGAAGCAAGTAAACTACTGTAATTTAAAGGTCAACAGCATTGCCTCACCCCTCTCAACCACCCCTTCCCCCCCCCCACCCACCTCCTTCACTCTCCCTTCCAAATATTATACATGCTAAACTTCTTTTCAAAAAATCTTTCCATGTTATTTTGGAATTCAGGACATTATTACCATCCAAATTGAAACTATTCACAGACAAAGTATTGCCTTGATATAGGCACATGCTACTACATGAGGGGTGCTGTCAAATGCATTTGTATTGCTTAAACATTCATGGGTGACCATACTTTGTCTATCTAGCATTTTGATGGGCTATACCACTGAAACAATTTTTTTGAAGTCAAGTTAAATTCTAAGTATCTGCTGCAGTTTACAAACATCAAAGCTGCTGAACTGCCCACTTTCTCTTCCCTCTGTGAATATTCAAGTCCAATGATTGTTTTCTAAAGTTTTTGTGGATTTAAGAACAAGAAAAAGAGGGAAAGGCAAGTACAGTAAGTTTTGGCCAGTTTTCACTTGGACATCACCTGGCCCTGTCACTTCTTTGTTCATTACCAACATAATTCAACTTTAATGCATTGTAAATTGACTTTGCAAACAGTCTATGCCCTATGTAAGGTCCACAGAGAGTTACCTTGCCTGGCCTGTTAACATGTACTTTATGATACAACACACCATGTTGTAAGGCAATCACACGCTACTGCACATTATAACATAGCTGCATGGAAGCTAGACATGAAACAAATGTGCGAGACATGCAAGTTCTGTGCACAGTGGACGAAAACTCCTGTTCAAGGCAAAATTCTTGATTAACATTAATAACAGGGTCATTTCCTCTTTCACAAACAATTCCCACATGTTCCCTTCATCTCTGATATCATAAGACGTAAACATGATAATTACGAAAAATTGAAATCAACCGAAACAGCATTTATGAGAGAGCAATGTGGCAGTCAAGGCTGTCATGGTGTGGTTTCCACAGCACCATAGAGAGAGTTTTATCTCTCTAACTAGCAAAGTATTCATCCATTCTTAAATCTGCTGTGACCAGTACTGTCCCACACTTACTGCCTTAAATGGAATGACACATCTTGACAACTTTTTGTAGAAATAATCATTAACCTGCATTATACAGGGAATAATAATTTATCATTTATATGCAAAATGGCAACTTGTTATATATAAGTGTAAAGATGTAGGTACACAGCCGTTTTTGTATACATGTGGAAACCATAGCATTTTATAATGAGATCAAATGCAGAGCCTTCAAACGCCAGTTGCCACACAAAATTGGAACACTGAATTTTTACCCTAACAATAGTGTATGTACATAATCGTCAAGTAGTAGTAAATATATTTCTTTGCCCTTTCACAATCTTGGTGCTGGACGGCTCAATGGAAACTTCATCAGCTGAGCGTGCATGTGCTTGTACTGAGGGGAAGTTGACATCATACTACACAAAAAATTCACTTGCCATGATATTGTTTTAGGTGTTTCATGTAC